>JBBMKA010074031.1:0-15323 GCA_037833695.1 Sechiopsis laciniata | reverse complement strand
TCGATTATATGTATGAGGATAGAAGTGAAGTTGGAATTCCAAAATCGCCGAAGTCGGCAATGAATTTCGGTGAAATCGCCGAAGATTTCTGTGAAATCTAAAGCCCAAAATCGCCGAAATTGAAAGAAATTGAAGCTGCGGGAAATTGGAGACGAACGTTGGAAGATTTCTGTGAAATCTAAAGCCGAAAATCGCCGAAATTGAAAGAAATTGAAGCTGAGGGAAATTGGAGACGAACGTTGGAAGATTTCTGTGAAATCTAAAGCCCAAAATCGCCGAAATTGAAAGAAATTGAAGCTGAGGGAAATTGGAGACGAACGTTGGAAGATTTCTGAGAAATCTGAAGCCCAAAATCGCCGAAATTGAAAGAAATTGGAAGAAGAAGGTAAGGGCAAAAGTGGAAATAAAAAGAAACGGCCAAAATTCTGCTATATATGCAATTATTTTAGGAAAAATGCTACAAATGTAATACACCAAGCAAAATTTGATACCTGGGATAAATTCTCTTATAATAATGGTTGGAAGGATCACCAAAACTTCAGACAAGACAACACCAATGGAGGATTTCATAGTCACAATTGTCCCACATTGATTATAATAATGGTTGTTGTCTTGTCTGAAGTTTCGTTTATTTTCTAGTTTATTGTTGTCCTTGATGTCTCTAGTCGAGATTTTGTTGTCCTTGTTCTAGAAATTTGACTTTTAAGATCTCTTATATCATCATCCTGTTGGAAAATAAACGTGGATCTCAGGATGCCTGGATAGTTTTCCATCACTGCAAAATAAACATGGTAATCTAGATGTCCATCTCATGAGAATCTTGGATTATCACGAAGTAAACGACCCCTTAAGAGTCATTTGCATGCCCTCTAGCAACATGAGTTTTTAGGATGCCCATGTAAAGGGCATTCTTGAATGACATTTTTGCCCTCACAGTTTTTTTTTTTAATTTTATATTTTTTTTAATTTTTTTTCTCTATATTTTGTGTATAGTTTGTGTCTTAAAAAATAATAATATATTCATTTTTAGTATATAATTATTATACATTAACAACTAAGTATACACAATTAATTATATTTATATGCCCATGTAAATGGCATTCTTGAATGACAGTTTTTTTTTTTTATAAAATTTTATATTTTTATCAATTTTTTTCTATATTTTGTGTGTAGTTTGTTTCTTAAAAAATAATAATATATTCTTTTTTAGTATATAATTATTATACATTAACAACTAAGTATACACAATTAATTATATTTATATTTTACAATTTGTTTTAAAATAATATGCATTAAATTGAATAACATTTTGATTATTTTCAACAAAAATTTAAAGTGCATTGATTTTTGTTATATGTTTCAAATATAATTATCCTCGCTTTCTATATTTAGCAAATTTAAACTTTCTCAACTAATAAATAAATTTTAGTTTTTTGCTAGGTAGTTTTATTTTAAAATAATATTTAAATTAATAAAAAAAATACGTTATTAGATTTTAATTATATAAATTAATGTGTAAATTAAGTTATGAGAGCATTTAAGAAATTTCTATGAACAAAACTTATAAAATAAATACAGTTTTCTAAATACTCATAAAAATATTACTACAAAACACACATGGTGATCTAAGAATGTCGGACATCTAAAATTTGGGCATCAGACGATTCTAGTTATCGTGATTACCCAAAAGTAAACGGCTCCTAAATGAATTGTTACAAAGGATAGCTACAGAGCAACAACTTATGCCTATTTCTTCTTTCTTTTTTCTTTTTTTGAAAAGAACAAAACCCTCTTTTTGACTTCCAGAAAATTGAAATTCGATTTTATAGCAAAGTAACCAAAATCAAACACGTTTTCACCATTTTAAGAAATATTTTAGAATTAAAGCATATTTTGTAGCCTTGTCCTTTTTCCATCTTCCTTATACCTTACGTACATAATTTCAGTGGGTACAGGTGAGGAAAAAACAAAATTAAAACATGTTTTATCCATTAATTTTGTTTCTTTTCTATTTATACATTAAATACATTAGTTAGATTGGGTATGGTCGAAGAAGAAAGCACAATTAAAATATACAAATTACTCGATTCATTTGTAAATGTGTTATTGTCTCCATTACTTGACACATTTGATTAGAAAGTTAGAAAATAAAACTACTTGTAAATATGTTTATTATTATTATTATTACTACTACTTTGAAGGCAATTAGACTAATACCCAATGTATTGATGTACCCAATGTATTTTTTTCAACACATGGTTGAAAATTTTAAGATAAGTGTGTTCTCAATTTTTTTTTTTCATACCTACCAAAGAAATGTTATTCTATAAATTGAATCTTAACGGTTACAATAATATAAAAATTAATATCAATTGATACATAATGGATTGATCCGTTTTAATTATTTTAATTGGTGTTAATTTATTTTAATTCTACGATCACAACTTCGATCATAAAAATACATTTAACATCCCAGGACATAATAAAATACAAGAAAGACTATACTCTAAGAACAACTAAGTTATATAACTATTAAAGAAAGATCTAATATTGTTTCATTTTTGTTATAGACTATCAAAACTTTAATTTTAATTCTTAGATTTTTAATTTTATTCTATTTTGATTCCTAAACTTTCATGTTTGTTTCATTTTACTCCTAGAACTTTCAAATATTCAATTTTAGTCTTTAAACTTCAAAAAATAAAAAATAAATTAAATTGATTTTTATTGAAATTTTTTTTGTTCATTTTTCTTTAAAAAATTAACACCTTCTCTATAGATTTTAGAACCATATTGTTCCCATATTTGCTTGTATCAAAATTATTAATATTGATGAATCAATTTCAATTAATATAAATTTCAAATTTATCATAGGATCAATATAAATTTTTTATTTAAATTTAAGGATTAGAATTGAATATTTGAGAGTTCAAGGACCCAAATGAAACAAACTTGTAAGTTTAGAGACTAAAATTGAACTTTTGAAAGTTTAGAGACCGCTCAAAGTCTAAAGACTTAATTGGTATTTTAAATTACTTCTTTTCTTTTTAGTTTCCAAAATATGTTTCGCACCTAAGCCCTATAAATAGTGGATTTTAAGCCAAATGTTATGCTCATAACTTCTACTTTATAGAGAATCAAGTAAAGAAAATTATGGCTAACACTGGTGGACTTCTAGCTGGACTTCTTGTTGGGGTTTACTTTGGTGTTAATATGTTACATGTACCTGATCTGGAAAAAGTTGCTGCACTCTGCTCGCAATTAAAGATTACAAGAATGAGGCTATTCGAGCCAAGCCAAGAGATCTTGGCTCCCTTCATCGGCAATAAGGATGTGCAATTCACTTTTGGCATACCTAACATCTTGTTAAAGACGATGAACGATAGATCTACCGTTGACAAGTGGTTTAACAAGTTCGTGAAATCCTACGTCAATTCTAACAATATCGAGTATATCGTCGTGGGTGAAGATGGACATAAAAATATACTGCCAACTATGAAATTACTACGAGGTCTCCTGGAGGTCTACTCTTTTAGGAACGTGAAACTCACGACCATAGTAACCTCTGCTTCTTTAATCACTAAGGATCCTCCGTCTAATGGAGCCTTCCGTCCCAATATTAAAGATAATATGAGAGATATACTTGTTTTTTTAGCGGAACAAGGCCCGCCTGAATTAATGGTGAACTTGTACCCATTTGAGAAATATGTCTACGAAAATCGTGGCAAAATAAGTATCGATTTCGCCACATTTGGAGGGAAAGATTCTATTCAAGATGGTTCGATCACCTATACTAATCT
Organism: Sechiopsis laciniata; assembly: GCA_037833695.1. Lineage (NCBI taxonomy): Eukaryota > Viridiplantae > Streptophyta > Magnoliopsida > Cucurbitales > Cucurbitaceae > Sechiopsis > Sechiopsis laciniata. The sequence goes on along the minus strand of JBBMKA010074031.1, from coordinate 11,523 downwards.
ATTTGATTACATGGTAGACACGATTTATGTAGCCATTGAAAAACTGGGAGATAAGAAATTAAATGGTGTTACTGTAGTGATTGGGGAAAGTGGATGGCCAACTGCTGGACGTGGAGCTGATACTAATGTTACTCTTGCAAGTTCATATAATCAGAAACTTATATCACACATGAGTTCTGGGAAGGGAACCCCAAGAAAGCCAAACATTAAGATGAAGGGGTTTATACGAAGTCTTTTCAATGAAGATAAACGACCTGAAGGCGAGTCACGATTTTATGGATTCTTCAATACAGACTTTACCCCAATTTATCCTCTTTTTAACCGTGGCTAATGGATGCACTATAATATGAACAATGTGTATCTCAATTACAATATTATATACTAAAAAATAACACGCGTCGGACGTATGGCTATGAAATATATTAATAAAATAGGGAAAGCAAGTATATTAATAAATACAAAATGAATATGACATATTTTGTCTAAACTAATACTTCTATAAATTATTCTTTAACATTTTAAACCTTTGAATGGGGAATGGAGCTCTAAGTCAATTTTTTTTTGTTAATTATAGCATATCAAACATTGCTAATAAGTGGCGTCCATTTTTGTAACTTCTTTTGCTTCCCTTTTGTTTCTCTCCCTCCCTCCCCTTCTCTCTTTCTTATTTAAATAAAGCTTTTAGTATCTTTTCTCCAAAAAAGAATTTGTATTAAGGAAGGTGGAAATAGTCACAATTAAAAAATAAATTATCTATAAGATAGCCTCGGAAAAGGATGAGAACAAACTTTTTTTTTAAGTACCCAAAAGAACAAACTCAAAAAATATGAATATCTAAATATATATAGTTTGTTCATATGAATATAATAAAAAGTTACTAATATTCATTTTTTTTTAGCAGAGAACAAACTCAAAAAATATGAATATTATTAACATTTTATTATATTATAATTTTTTTAAAACTTAATACACAAATTAGTGTGAAATAAAAAATAAATAATTTGCTAAATTTATTTCATCTTATAAGTAAGCTTTTTAATTAAATTTTCAAATAGCTTGCTTATAATTTTCTTTTTTGTTTTTGACTGACTATGTTTTTTTAAAACATGTTCGTGACAAGCCGCCCGGTGGTTAAGATTATAGACTCCAAGTCCAAGTCCAAAGCATGCTTTCTTTAGAGATTCCTAATTTGAGGTGCTGAAGAGCAGTTGCTACTTCTCTCAATTAAATGAGAGTAAAATCAATTTTCATGATCGAACTTGTGACATAGTGTTGAATTGGATTATCACCAAATAATTAGATCAAAAGGCCATAATTAACCCATTTGGTTAACAAATTTTAAGCCACTTTTTAGATGATTTGAAATTTCGTTCCAACAACTAATTTGCCGAGTATATTAAAATGTGTTTGGAATACCCTTCGAAGTATCCCGGTGCCACAGCTTAGGGACAGGTTAGTGGTGCCCGGGTATGTAAGGACCCGACCTAAACTAGGGTCTAAACTTAAGTCCTTAACTTTAAATGCATGAAAATAGTATTCGACATTTAGGGCATGTATAAAAATAAAACCTCTTTAAAACACTGTTTAAATGACCAATTTGTAAACATTAAGTTCGATAAAAGAATCATAGGGTACCCATGAGTTAAAACATAAAAGCTTGGTCAAACGTATACAACTTATCATGCCCCTAAATAGTTAATGCAAAAAGAATAAACTAAAAGACTCAAACAGAATAATGTAGTGGGTTCCATGGTCAACTTCAGCTCATCCGATCACCCATCTCGATACAATCTCGTAGTACCTGTGGTATTCCACAGTGGAAAGGTGAGTTTTGCAACTCAGTAAGGATCCCCCAACTCGGGGTAAAGACATGCATCTAGTCAACTAAAAGAATAAACTAAAAGACTCAAACAGAATAATGCAGTGGGTTCCATGGTCAACTTCAGCTCATCCGATCACCCATCTCGATACAATCTCGTAGTACCTGTGGTATTCCACAGTGGAAAGGTGAGTTTTGCAACTCAGTAAGGATCCCCCAACTCGGGGTAAAGACATGCATCTAGTCAACTAAAAGAATAAACTAAAAGACTCAAACAGAATAATGCAGTGGGTTCCATGGTCAACTTCAGCTCATCCGATCACCCATCTCGATACAATCTTGTAGTGCCTGTGGTATTCCACAGTGGAAAGGGTGAGTTTTGCAACTCAGTAAGGATCCCCCAACTCGGGGTAAAGACATGCATCTAGTCAAAAGCATCACAAACATGCAAGATAACAACATAATCAAGGGGCCCACAAAACCCGAGCTCCTGGACAAAAAAGAGTCAGGAATCATGTCTAAGACCCACACCACGTAGAGCGGTCTAAGGCCACAAACCAAACACCTAAAAGCCAAAAGAGACCACAAATCTCTAAAGAAATCTGGGATACCTGCTCCAGGCCGAGGGATCCTGCGAGTAGAGAAGCCTGGTAGCTAAGGGACCACAAATCCCACAAGTCTCATACTCACGGTGAGGGTGGATCCAGCAAGCTCACCAAAGGGCCACAAACCCAACCACATACATGGAGAGCACCCTAGGCTACTAGTAAAATGCCGACAGGGCCGTAAGCCTGGTGGGCCAACCATCCACGGAAACCCTGCGGCTACGGACCACAAATCCCCCGTCGAGAACGTGTCGACCACAAACCATACGCGTCCGCTTACTAGCATCTTCTATCCGATCTCTGTACCTCGTTTGTGTCCAAACGAAGCACCAAGTCGTGCATCAAACATCATGCAAGTCCCCAGTGGGACATAGGAACTATCATGCAAGACCGACTCTGTCAATCAACATACAGTAGTTCACGCATATCCAGATAATCCACATAATCTACATTTGCTAGCCTTAGACATTATATCAATCATATATTGCATGCTCTCAGTGTAATCAATACAAGCAACAAACAACACAGATTATGCCACATCAAATAAGTAAGTGAATACTGTTAATCTAACACATGATATCAATCTCCTCGCGATGGCGGCGGATCTGAGACAGCAAGCTCCAGCGCTGCTCTTCGGTAACTCGCAACGGCGCACACTCCTCCGATGAACACCTATAAACTAGCAACCCACACGCGAAGAAGAAGAACCCAACGATGACGACGAACACAACTCCTCCGCGAGACCTCATTAGTTGCAAACCCACGGCGCTGCTCAAACCCACGAACGACGGCGCACGATCAAAGCCTGCAGCGACGATAACAAGCAAGCCCAGGCGGGGGTGACTTTAGAACTTGTCGGAACTGACGATACACGGCGACGCAAGCTTTGGTTGACGGTGAAACTTCGAACACAAGGCAGTGACTCCAAATTTTCGAACCTAAGGCTGCTCAATGAAGGGGGTGAATGAACAGTAACTTAGGGTTTTCCAAATCTCAAAAGTTCACTTAAATATCAATGGTTGAAATGACTAAAAGGCCTCTTCATTTAAACTTATCCACAAAACTGCCTTTAATTCCAAAAACTCATTTTCTCTTTTAAACACCACAAATTGGGGTTATTACAGGGTATAAGAGAGCAAAGCTTCGATTTCTCGATTTTTTCTAACTGGCTAAATACTATTAGTTGAAAAATGATCGAAGGTTATCAATAAAAAAAAACTTATTAAAGGCTATCAATTGAAAACTCAATGAAGCTCAGAAATTTTGGTGATTTTACAAAAATCGTCCCATTTTTATAGGACATACGTAATTATTTTTTTTTTAAAATGTTAATTATGGTATTTTTTTAGTTTTTTTTCTATACATGGAAAATCCATGCCAATTTATTCTTTTATAACTGAAATATATGTTAAGCTTCAAGATCTCGATAAAATAAATAAAGTTTATAAATTTAAAGACCTAACACAAATCCAATCAAATAAATTAAAGACTTAACTAGAACTTATATCACAAATTTTTGCTTCATGCACTACTAGGGAGGAAGATTGTAAGTCACTAACATCACTAGCCAACAATTTTATTTAGTACTTTGATTATTGTATGGATTGACAACGTTTGTCAATAGGGCTAGACAAAGATTCCTCATTTCTAAGTCAACTTTTGGTTGTATTCTGTTTACTTGTTTCTACTCATAAGTCTTGGTTGGATGCCATATACCCATCTCCTTGACAGTATTTAGCTTGTCATATCAAAAGTTTTGAAACTTTTTTACTTCAAAACATTTGTGGCAAGAAATACCACATGACTTTGATCGAAACATTTTCGCTCTTTCCTTCATATTTTTCAAAACCTTCCATCTTATTCCACAAGTAGGACACAATTTCGTATCTGCGAGTTCTTTTCTGAACAAACAACCATCATTACTTCATGCATGGATAAGTGTATGTCTTGTAAAGGAAGAAAAATAGACTCTCAAAAGTTTAATATGGATGACAACTCATTAACAACCTTCTCCTCACTGTACAAAGAATCAAATTGGTGTAATCTTCTCCTTCACTCAAGCCTTAAATGATGGGTCAAACCAAAAATCAGTAGTTTCTGATTTTTGTATTCTTTCCTTCTATCATTTTTATATGTTTCCTTTTGTGAGATATTTTCCTTCTTCTCACCTTTCTCTACACTTGTATCTAAAGGCCCTCTGTAATTGTTTATGAACTATCTAAAAAATACATTTATAAACTCTTCTACTTTTCACAACAATATTCTTAATCTTTGATTGTTTTATTTTCATGGTATCAGAGCTTCCAACAATATATTCAATTAAAGACCAAGAAGAAATGGATGCATCCTCCTCTATTATTAAGATCGAAACTGCTCTCACAATCCAACAATTCCACAAATGTTCAAGTTTGATTTCAATCAAGCTAAACCCCACAAATTTTATTTTGTGAAGGTCACAAGTTATTCCTCTTGTTCGAAGTCTGGGAATCGAGCACCATTTACTTAATGATAATACATCAGATTCAAAGACTCAAGACAAAGAAGGAACAACCAGTGTCAATCCTCAATATATTACTTGGCTCACAAATGATGGATTACTTAGCTCATGGCTCATTGGCATCATTAATGAGAAAGTTCTGTCAATGATTGAAGGATTGGAAAATGCCCATCAGATTTGGAAGTCATTAGGAGACACTCTCCTTGATATTACAAAGGAAAATGAGATTCATATCAATGAATCACTCCACTGCCTCAAGAAAGATGATTTGTCTCTAGAGTAATATATAAAGAAATTTAAATTTTTATGTGATAAGCTTGCAGCCATGTAGAAACCAGTTGATGATGTAAGTAAGGTATTTACCTTAGCTCGAGGATTGGGTCCAAAATACAAGGATTTCAGAACAACAATGTTGTCCAAAGCCCCTTACCCAATATTCAATCAATTTGTACTCTCTTTAAAATCTCATGAGCAGATGCATCAAACTGAAATAGAGGAAGAGAAAATTTCTCTTCCAAATATTCATCAAGCAGATTATAGTTAAAGATGTGCAAAAGGGAGAGGACGGGGTAGACATTTTAGCTCAAGAGGTAGAGGCTTTCAATCTACTAGATTTAGCGCTCCTTTGCAATCAGGCAATAACAATGCAACCTCTCCAAAACAATCATATATCCATTCATCAAGTATGCAAATTACATGTCAAATTTGTGGCAAATCTAATCACAGTGCTCTTGAATGTTGGAAAAGGTTTGATCATTCATACCAAATAGAGGAAATCTCAAGTGCTCTACTGCCATGGCCTTAAATGAAGAAAATGATCCTGCCCTCTATGCAGATCCGGGTGCTACAGCACACATTGTTAACAATTCAGGTACCATTTCCTCCTTACAATCTTATCAAGGTCAAGAAAAGTTATATGTTGGCAACGGGGAAGGTTTGAACATATCTCATATTGGGCAAGGGAACATAACAACTCAAAATAACAATAGATTAAATCTAAAGAATGTGTTAGTTGTTCCAAATATAAAAAAGAATCTCATATCAGTAAGTAAACTAACATGTGATAATGATTGCTCTATTTGTTTTAATGCTGATGGTTTTGTTGTAAAGAATAAACAGGGTCAGATATTGCCAATGGGAACTAAAAGAAATGGTCTATATGCTTTGGATACACAAGCTAAGTACACAACTTTCACTGCCGCTGCCCTTAATGCTACAACTAATTCTACAACTTTTCAATCTAATCATGAACTTTCTGCTAGAAATAAAGTGCCTTTAAATTTATGGCACAAACGTTTAGGCCATTTAAATTTCAATTCTATTCAGCATCTTAGTAATGCAAGTGTGATTCAAGTAGCCTCATGGAAGAAACTAAATATGATTTGCTCTACTTGTCAAATGAGTAAAAGTTGTAAGCTGCCATTTACTTTGAATAAAAAGTTAAGCACATTTCCTTTTGTTAAATTCATTGTGACTTGTGGGGTCTGGCTCCTATTATTTCATGTCAAGGGTTTAAATATTATGTTACTTTTATTGATAATCATTCTAGATTTACTTGGATCTTTCCATTAAAAAGAAAATTTGAGTTTTATGAATGTTTTATTAAATTTCACAACCTTATAGCTACCCAGTTTGAAAAGAAAATTAAGATATTTCAATCTGATGGAGGTGGAGAATTCACATCCATAAAACTTAAGAATTTCATAGAAAAACAAGGTATAGTTCACCAAATGTCGTGTCCATACACACTCAACAAATTGGAGTAGCTGAGAGAAAACATAGGCACATAGTGGAAACAGGCCTAGCTTTACTATTTGAGTCACATGTACCCCTCAAGTATTGGGTTGATGCCTTTTTGACAACCACTTTCCTGATAAATAGGATGCCCTCACAACCCTTGCATATGAAGACACCATTTGAAACTTTATTTCTAAAGAAACCTAACTACACTAGTTTGAAAGTTTTTTGTTGTATGTGTTATCCTTATCTCAAAACTCCAACCACGAATAAATTTACCAAAAAGACCTATTCTTGTGTGATTTTAGGATATAGTTCATCTTATAGAGGTTATCGATGTTTGGATCCTGTACCAATCATGTTTACATATCACGTCATGTTATATTTGATGAAAATCTAATGCCTTTTACCAACAACTCAAAAGCCCAATCTACAACACCTACATATGGTCTAGATGTGTCAACTTTTTTAGATGTTGAAGACTGGAAAATACCAAACCACTTGTATTCAATTCAAGTAGAAAATTCAATTAACAGAAAAATACCACAACAACTTATGGAAAACAATAACCTTCAAAATAATTATAAATGTCAAAGCACAGCTTATTGGGCATATGGCAACAACATCTCATTATCAAAGTCAATAGAGGTCTCAGATAAAAATTAAGACAACACCCTTGCCAACCATGCAAATGTATTAGATGGCCAATAAGGTACCGATGGCCAATAAGGTACTAGTAATCAAACTACCCATGACGTTGAAAGCATGATAGATCTACATTTCACACAAAAACACTCAAATTTTTTCCCTTAGATTACACAACCTATCCCTATATCTAGCTCTATAAATTTACCTGATATTAGTGAACATTTCTCTGTAGACTTAACTTTTGATGATGTTGTAGGCACATCAAACTTGAGAACTGATGAGTTGCACATTTCACAACCTGATGCATCACTTACTAACATGCATCAACATACCTTGTTCAGCAATCCATTAGTGTTAAGAACAGACGTGCCTTCTATCTCTATACCAACTACTATACCACAAACCTCACATCCAATGACCACAAGACTCAAAGCTAAACAAATTGCAAATGAACTAGCTACGAAAAATGTCAATACTGAGAACCACAATAATCTAAATCAACAAAAGAAATTGTTGTTAGCCTCAGTTTCAGCTAGCAAAGTCAACAAAGAATACTTGGGCAAGAAAGAAAGTAACCTTGAAACTGAACTTAGAAACTTTCGTACTGCTTTAAAGAGTGGCATCTGAAAAAACGTTATGGAAGAAGAGCTTCAAGCGCTTAAAAACAACCAAACGTGGGAATTGGTTCCTAGGCCATCTAACACAAACATTGTAGGATCAAAATGGATCTTTACGATAAAACTTAAGGAGGGCGGTTCACTTGATAAATACAAGGCACGGCTAGTTGCTCAAGGCTATTCTCAAGTAGAGGGAACTGACTATGATGAAACGTTCAGCCCAGTCATTAAACCGACTACCATAAGGATAGTCCTTGCACTTTCCATTTCCTACAACTGGCATCTCAAACAATTGGATGTGAAAAATGCATTTCTTCATGGTCAACCTAAAGAAAAGGTATATATGACCCAGCCTCCTGGATTTGCTGATCATAACTTACCTGATTATGTTTGCAAGTTGAAAAAGTCTCTTTACGGGCTCAAGCAAGCCCCAAGAGCATGGTTTGATAAACTCTCATTTTATCCATTACATATAGGTTTTGTATGTAGTAAGGCTGATCCCTCTCTCTTTATCTATAAACAAAGTACTAAACTGGTTCTTATACTTGTGTACGTAGATGATATTATATTGACAGGAAATAACACAAACTTTATTGCCACTTTAGTTATGAATTTGAGTACAGAATTTGCCCTAAAGGATTTAGGTACTCTACATTATTTCTTGGGCATTGAGATTCGAAACATACAAAATGGAATTCATATTGCTCAAACCAAGTATACCAAAGATATCCTTGTAAAGACAAAAATGTTAGAAGCATCATCTATAGCCACTCCTATGGCGACTAGCTACACTAAAAATCATAACGATGAAGAATGTGTGGATCCAACACAATACAGAAGTTTAGTGGGATCACTTCAATACCTCACCTTAACAAGACCAGACATTGCATATTTTGTCAACAAAGTCTGTCAACATATGCAAAGGCCACGAATGCAAAATCTAAGGGAAGTTAAACACATTCTTCGATATCTTAAACACACAATGCACCATGGCATTACTTTTTGGAAAAATAGCTCACTTAATATGTATGCTTATTGTGATGCAGATTGGGGTGGATGTCCTGTTACATGTAGAAGCACTACAGAATATTGTGTGTTTCTTGGGTTAAATATCATCTCATGGTCCTCAAAGAAACAACCAACTGTTTCTCACTCAAGCACCGAAGCAGAATATAGAGCTATGGCAAACACAACTGCTGAAATCACATGGATAACCTTTCTTCTTCGAGACATAGGAATTCCTATTCACAAAGCTCCAGAACTCTTTTGAGACAATATGAGTCCTCTCCAAATGTCAATTAATCTAGTGTTTCATGCCAGAACTAAACACATTGAGTTGGATTATCACTTTTTAGAGAAAAGGTTGCACTTGGATCATTGGTTACTTGATACGTGTCGTCATACAAACAAGTTGCAAACATTTTAACCAAGCCACTATCCAAGGAAATGCATCACGAATTTACGACCAAACTTGGTGTACAGGCAAGCCCTACCCTCAGTTTGAGAACGGATGTAAAAGAAGAAAAATAGACTCTCAAAAGTTTAATATGGATGACAACTCATTGGCAACCTTCTCCTCACTGTACAAAGAATCAAATTGGTGTAATCTTCTCCTTCACTCAAGCCTTAATTTGATGGGTCAAACCAAAAATCAGTAGTTTCTGATTTTTGTATTCTTTCCTTCTATCATTTTTATATCTTTCCTTTTGTGAGATATTTTCCTTCTTCTCACCTTCCTCTACACTAGTATTTAAAGGCCCCCTGTAATTGTTTATGAATCATCTAAAAAATACATTCATCAACTCTTCTACTTTTCACAACAATATTCTTAATCTTTGATTGTTTTATTTTCATGTCTCTTACATACACCTCTATAAAATATCATTTTCAAAAAAAATATATATATAGTCTAGCTACCCTTCTACAAGAACATGTATCTTTTTTTTTATGACTACAAGAACATGTATCTAATATATGATATTTTTAGTTAAAAAATCTTATTGCATAATGCAAATTTAATCTAAAAAAATATGTTTAATTAAGAATCTTGATGAAACAACTAAAGCTTATAAATCAAAAGATCTAACATGAATCTAAACTAATAAATTCAACCAGACCTAACTACAACTTATCTCAATGTACTAAATGCAAGAACTAATAGAGTCAATCATTCATGGTCAATATGTGTCACCCAGTCATCGACAATGTACCTACTGTTCATGCCCTAAAAAAAGTAAGGAAATTATTAAATTTGGTATAAGTGAAAAAAAGTATAAAGTAGATATTATCTCCTTATTGATTGTTTGTATAATGAAATACAATACAATCACAACTAACCATAAGATCTAAACAAAGATACAATTAACTAATTATAAGGAAAATAAATCTTAAAAAAAAAAATTTAATTACAAGTAAAATATAAATATGCAATAATACACTACTAGAAAAAGTACTTTCCATGACCCTCTTAAAAATGAAAAGTTGAGGAAAAAAAAAAGTGCCATAAATGTAAAAAAAAAAAAAAAAAAAAAAAAAAAAAAAACCCTGAAAAACTCGCATTTTCCCTTCAAACCTTGCAACATATTTCCCATTTTCCCATTTGATTTCGTGGACCCGACACCGTCAAGTTTCTTCCCTGCATTTTCGTTGCCCACCCCTAATTTGGAGCCTGTGTCGGTTCAGCCTATGTATGCGACGATGTTGACACCGTGGGGGAGGTTTTTGTATGATTTGTTCGAGATGCTAAGAATGTGTTTTCTGGACTTTTGTGTCTAATGTTGTGTCTTATACGACTTTGATGCATGGGTTTTCTATGTCGAACCGGGAAGTTGAAGTTGTTGAGCTTTTCTTTGCAATGTTGGAGGCAGGTATTGAAGCAAATGAATTTTCTTTTGTAGCGATTTTGACTGCTTGTATTAGAAATGTGGATTATCTGTTGGGTTCTCAAATTCATGGTATTGTTGTCAAATTGGGGTACCTGAATTATGTTTTTATTTGTTAAGCAACTTTGGGATTCTATAGTAAGCGTGGGTTTTCGGAGCTTGTATTGTACTTATACTGTTCGACGAAATGCCTGAGAGAAACATTTCTTCATGGAATACTATCTCTAGTATGGTGAAGGAATTTAGGTATGATGAAGCTTTTGATCGCTTTTGGGGTATGCAGCGAAGTAAAGAGCTTGATCGGACTGGCTCTTGGCCTGGTCCAGCCTCCGATTAGCCTGTGGAGTTGATGGTAGATGTGGATTCTTCTGTGTTGGATGAGTTCTTGCAGACACGGAAGAAGTGATTTCTCTGTTAGTTCCTGTGCTTCAACTGTTTTTTTCTTGTTTTGGTTGGAATTGTTTGTTTGATTCTTTTTGGTGTTGGTCCTGATTCTATTTTGAGTTTTGCAGTTTTATAGTGTTGAGATAAGTTGACTGAACGATACCTTTTGAATATGCAAAACTGTGATTGAATTGCTCAGTTTCTAGTCCACTTTTTTTGTTTGATTATGTTGCATACAAGTTTCTTATGCAATGATCACTTTAGAAAGTGATGTGTAGTGTATGGTATTAACTAGGTGTGGACAAGATGGGTCAATGGTTTGCTTTACTGGTGT
>JBBMKA010074010.1:0-15325 GCA_037833695.1 Sechiopsis laciniata | reverse complement strand
CGATCCAATATTTTTGGTTTTTTCAAATTACAAACCGATATGTCCAATTTTGTGCTAAAAAACCGATCCGATCCATTAGATTGGATTGGTTCGATTCGGTTCGGTTTTTCAATTTTAGGTTTTTCCTTGCACCCCTACATGGTACGGACCCTTTGCTATAAGCTCTTTGTACCGTTCCCATGCATCTCCTATGGTTTCATCGTCCTCTTGTCTAAAACTAGTGATTTCATGCCTAGAATTCATGCTTCGCGAAGTGGGAAAATATTTTGCTAGAAAGCTTTCAACCACTTGCGCCCAAGTATAATCACTTTGCAATGTATTTATCCAGTGTCTGGCCTTATCCCTTAATGAGCAAGGAAACAGAAACAATCGAGTATCTTCTAAAGAGATACCCACTTCCTGGTTAGCATCACTGACAGCAAGGAAAGTCCGTAAATGTTGATACGGGTCTTCCGAGGGATGACCACAAAAAGTATCATTGACTTTAAGCATGTTATACATGTTATTAGTCAAAACAGGTCGCCTACCTTCACCATTAGGTCTAACTATACCTGGATATGCTATATGATAAAATAATTCTGCTTGTGTCCTCATGACTCGGTCCCTTTCATCTAAGGGTAGATTGGTATTGTTATTCGCATTTGCTCCACCTTCTGCACCTGCTGCTACGGCTGGCGGGTCAGTCACTCCAGCATGATTCTGCACTATCGGGTCCATCCTTATTTGATTTCTCCTTCTCTACGCACGTATTCTCCTACGGAGGGTTTGCTCAAGTTCTGGATCAAATAAGGAGTTGTGCTCATGCACAGTTCCCACTAGAAAGTTAAAGCAAATGTCAGATAAAAAGATTTTTTTTTAATATTCTAAACAACTTTGACTTAAATAAATTGACACAGTCTTCGACAACGGTGCAAAAAACTTAACTGCAAAAAATTGAGTTGCCTCGTGTGCAATAGTCACACACTCGCGCAAGTATACGCGATCTGCAGTAAGTAATAAGTAAATTATCGATCTCTATAAGGACTTTGATTTATTCAAGGAGATGTTTAGAATTGAACGTAAATAAAACAATAGATGTTGTGATAGTTTGGTTTGAATAGCAAGAAGAAAACTTAACAATAGTAAAATGAATTGAGAGAGATAAGGCTAAACTAAGATACTCATAGAAAGTAATAGCAATGCCCTGCAAAAAAACATGTGGTAAGGAATTACTAACATACTACGCCTCACAAACTTCTGCTTCCGCATCCGTTTGCATCAAGTTTGACTTCTGCTACAACTTGATGTAATGATAACCCAGCGCTATGTATGCAATAGTTACGCATTTATTCCTAAATTCCTATTCAAAGAATTACAGACTTAATTCTAACCTGCTGAACATGCAACTAGACTTAGGTTATTTCCTCTTCTAATTTACAAGCTATTAGTTCGTGTGGATGGCCGGTCGACACTTACTATTGAGATTTGCTCCTTGTTAACATGCATCAGTTAAACCTTGCTATTTCTTCTTAACACATCCTACAACTACTCCACTTTTTCCTAGTGTTTCCTTAAGGGAATTAGTTCATCATACAAACAAAGAACAAGGGAAGTGAAATGGAAAACATACTGAAATTGATATTAAAGAAAATAAAGAAAAATAATAATTCTCGATTTCTAATCTCCAAACTCTCTCCCTCTTCCTATTAAAGAGATCGCCTTTTATAAGCTTCTTTGTCAACTCTCAAAATATTCCAGAATAGGCACGAATCAATCAACGCGACATCTTTCCTTGTTTAAACTTGTCAATTTGTCTAAGGTAAGAATCTCTTAATTTCTGAAATCTATCTCGTAGTGTTCGGTTAGTCAACTTCGTGCTTCTAATTGATTCTTTCCTTATTTGTGCTTGTAGGGCTTTGAAATTTCTTTCTCCCGAGCATGACTTGCTCACAATTGAGTGTCTCGAATCTTAACTTTGCACTGCTTCACAACCGTAATTTCTTGCAAAAATAGTTAATCAGCATAAACCTTGCTAAATGTGCGTTAAGTGTGCTAATTCCTTCAATTTAAGCATTATAAATCATATCTCGTAATTTCCTCCCCTAATGCGTAAGCATTAGCAAACTACACCTTTTTCTCTTTATTTTTACTTGTTCGCATTGAATCTTATATAACAACCACACACAATGATCCAAAATTATCCTGAATTCTAACTCTGTTTAAGAGTCATCACGCATGATGGAGTAAGAAAGAAGCAAGCTATCAAAGATGGCGTTGCTCCTAAGATATATAAATGGCCCAAATAGAAACAACATGCATCGAACGAAATTCAGCACCAAGGTTCCACCCAGGTCTTGCTCAGCAGCATTCCTAGAATGTGAAAAACTAATATTTATGACTTTGTACATTATTTAGGAATTTTTATTTTGAATTATAGAAATAGAATGTTTTTCCTTTTATAAGTTTTCCTTGTTAGAATTTTCCTTTAATTAGTTAATTAGGAATTATGTGAAAATTAGAGCATGGTCCTTAAGAGAAAATTATAAGTTTCCTTCTATGGTTATTTCTTTTCCTTTGACAAGGGTATTTGAATTTTAAATTTCCTACAACCATTATATATACCCTTTGACGAAATGAGAGTATCACCATATTCTAGTCTGCATCACAAGAACCCTAGAAATTGTTCACAGTCCTTTGCTCTTTTAACTAATGGCCTCAAATCGTAAAACATTTAACAAGTCAATCAAGGGCAAGATGGTGGTTGAACGTAAGCGACTTCGAGACTCAACGCCTCCAAGGCATGGGGTCAAGGAATCACCTGCTAACGGATCGAAGTTCGAGAATGGAGAAAGTTTACACCGACGGCAGACCACAAGTTGAAAGTTCTTTGGAAAGAAAGAAAGAAGTGAGAAGCAATTGGTTTGCACTCAATATGTCGCTGTAAGCAGCGAAGACAAAACACCTCCTTTAGCAACAGAATATCTAGAGTTGGCTGACATATTGGTGAAAGACTATATGTGACACAGAGCAGATAAAAGAGCAGAGAGGGCCATCAAGAAAGAGCCTGCAGATGATCACGAAGAATCCATAGAAGAGGATCTTAAGGAAGACGAGACATGCGAGGCTGAAGATGAGGACAACTTAGAAGAAGTGGCAGTGCTAAGCGCGATGAAAAGGCATCCCCCGAGATATTAAAGCAATAGAATTCAATCTATGAGGGCAAGGGTGTTGCTAGCAAATCAGAACAGTAAGCAAAGAACTAAGATCAATGCAGTTAAAGAAGGTGCAACCTTTGCATCCAACAATGCGAAGGATTGTTATATTTTGCTGAAAAATAAAGAATTCAAGAGTGAGTAAGGAATGGAGGGAATCTCAGAGCAGACCATTAAAATAATTGAAGACTTGGGATGGATAGCATATTTCAAGCCAAATACGAATGCAAGACTAGAGTGGGTGCGGCAATTTTAAGCGAACATGAACGAAGAAAGGTCGTTCTTCTCAAGAGTAGACGGCCAAGTAATTGATTATTGATAACTCTGAAATATAGCGTTATTTAAGCTAATATCTTAATATATTCTAAAGGTATTTGGGCATTAATCGAATGGATTTTAGAGTTAGAATAACATTAAGATGGGAAATTTATATAAATACGATGCATGTATGATTTATGAATTTAAACATAAAAGGTTAGAGTAAAATGTTAATGTTGAATGCTTTTTGTACATAAATGCCAAAAAACCACGCAACGCTAATTTATTTCTATATCTACATGAATTGGAAACATTGTTAGCTTGCATTCAAAGGAGAAGCGGAAGGACAAAATGCACATCAGGATGCTTTGGAGGCTGTAGACCACGAGATTTTCCAAGCATATTCACAAAAAGGCAAGCCGAGAAGATAAACATTTAATCTGAAGCGATGCAAAAATAAGAGCAGCACGAAGATGAGAAGAGCAATGTGGAGCTGGAAACGTTGATGCAAAAACCGCAGATTAGATTAGATGCAAAAGCCTCAATAAGGAAAGAACTGCATGGCGAGCTAATGCCGACTATCAAATTACAGAATAGATAAATTGCAATAATCCTAAGATTCATGCCTTAATCAGCAAAGACGTGATTGCCAAAATCAATTAGAAGAAATCTTTCATAAGAATCAGGGTATAAGCTGTCAAAGATAAAATGCAATAAAAGGCAATAAAAGATATTTCCATTTCAAATTTTTGCCTTCCAAGTCGACTCCTTAGTCCCCAAGCATCTCAAGCCTATAAAAAGAAAAAGAACCAAGAGTGAAAGTGTGCCTATTGTTGGAGTTCTTCTCTCACACTTGGGAGTAGGATTTCGAAGCGAAGTTCGTGTTCCTATTGACACGGAGACCTGTTCTTCAGGAAGTCTCCACCATTTACCGTTTTCCAGTTTATCTTTTCTTTGTTTATTTTATGCTTTATTTATTTCAGGACCATTGTTTCCCTTTCGAACAGTTCTTACATTTGAATTAATTTAGTTTTCTTTTACAATGACTTTAGTTTTATTCTTATTTATTCTTTTTCTTACTTTTATGTCTAGCTAAGCATCTTAGGCAAAGGTTAAGGGTAGGGTTGTAGAAGCATGAACTAGGGTAAAGGAAGTTGTTAATTGAAGCATGTTTAATTAAGATCTTAATTAAATAGTAAATGTCGACCAATCATCCACATGCACTAATAGGTTATAAATCGAAAGAGAAAATAATCTAAGGCTATTTTGCATGTTTAGTAGGTTAGTATTAAGTCTTTCATACTTTAAATCGGAGTTTAGAGATAAACGCGTAACTACTGCATATGCCGCTCCGATTGATAATTACATTAAGTTGGACTTAATGCAAACGAAAGCGGAACCGGAGTTTGTTAGGCAAAGTATGGTAATTACTTACTGCAATTTACCATAGGAATTGTTAGATGCATCCCATAAATTTAACCCGAGCTTTACTTAGTTAATTTCACATTTTAATTTTATTTCGCATTTAGAACAAAACCAAAATTCCGACACCATTCTTTTTACTTTCTTGCACGACTCTTAGATTAGTTAACTGATTATAGACATCAATCCCTGCGGAGAACGATAAAATATAAATACATATCACTTGCTAAATACTTGACTGCATATACTTGCGTATTAATGCGATTCGAAGCGTAGAACTTACTTTCACACTTAAAATTTATCATTAGTTTATTTATATCACACCGAATAATTGCATCAAGTTTTTGGCGCCGTTGCCGGAGATTGATTTATTTATAATTAGTTGTATTAGTTTAAGAGTAGTTCTTAAATATAAAAAAATGCTAATTACTTCGTATTTTCTAAGTGTACTGCAAAACACTCTGAAGCGTAGAGCATACTAGCCTACCAAGGAAAGAAGTCCAAATATATTACCACAAGCAGTAATAACAAAAGATGGCATACAGTTACTTTGCAAATCAGTATTGGAGCAATGATATGACACCACCGCAAACACGTTTATATCAGCATTCAGGCTATGCGGAGGAGATACACACAACAGATTTCAATTTAACACATCCTAGCTGGGAATCTCAGACGCAGTTTAGGGGAGATCATAGCAGCATATTCCAAGGACAAATCGATCTGCAAGGAGATTGCAGCAACATGAACCATGCATGGGAGACTAGGCATCATGAACCTAGATACTCGAAGTTAAATCGTGGGCAATCTCTGAAGGACGCAACTATAGAAGATGAGATGCGGCTTGAATGAAAAAGATGGTTGAGAGAGATTGGAATCATTTTCTCACTCTAGGAACCAAAAGGCAAGACTGAAGAAATACCCTAAGGAAGCGCTGCCAGTTATACACAAGCAGAAGATACAAATTTGAGGGCCGAAGTACTTAATGATTCATGATTAGTGGAATTTTTTGGTGAAATAGAACTTTCATGGGAAGATTTCAGGCTAACCATGTTAATATGAGATGAAGAGGCCAAAACTCTAAGGCACGCAGCAGAAAAAAGACAAAGAACAAGGGACGCAATTTCAGCAAGAGAAAGAAGCTTGGGCAAGGTTCGCCACCCCAGCCATTCCAGAAGCTGACTTTAAGGAATCTGTTGTGAAAGAAGAAGAATAGAGGATGCGATTTCAGCAATAGGAAGAAGCTTGGGCAAGGTTCGCACCCTAGCCATTCCAAAAGCTGACTTTAAGGAATTTGTTGTGGAGAAGGAAGCAGGAAGTTCCAATATTGACACTGAGTAGCTTTCCAGTGATGAAAGCCAAAGCGAGGATGAAAGTTCTCAATCAATTAGCCTTGTGAGTAATGAGCCTACATTATCAAGCATTAAGATTCTATATCACCTAGTAGGGAAATGAAAGAATCGACATATCCGTAGGAAACTAAAGATAGTTTGCAAAATAGTGGACCACTAGCAATGATGCCCATCGTTTTAAAGCTATCCTGCTCGCAACTGCATGAAGAATTGATCAGCCGAGGAAGGGACATATGGGCAATTCAATCAAGCTTCAATGTGATGCTCTGCACCCTATTAACTTTGACATTGATAGGAATTACACACATTAAGACACATAACGGAATAAGTTAAGAGCAAGCTATAAAAGATAGTTTCGCTTCGAAGATCATTATATGGCCCAAATCAAAGTGTGCATAACGTATTCCTTGAATGTAAGGCTCGAAGCATGCATAGCTGGTATAAATTAATTTAGCTCCGAGTATTTACAAGCTTTTAATTTTTCCTATTTAAATTTTTCTAGATTAGATTTTCTTTTATTAGTTTGTTAGGATAGTTTGATCTTTGTTTTATTTTTTTTAGTTTTGAGTTTGAAAGCGAGTAGGTATCGGCGGTGCGAATGAACAAGCTATAAAACAAAAAGGAAGCAGCAGAAGTAGTGTTGATGCGACAAATCCCAGATGGAAAGTGAAAGGAAGTTTCTGTCCTTCTTTGTCTTTATTTCTTACTTTCATATATCTATGCTAAAATTTGTTCAATGCTTTTATTTACCTTGGCCTAGGAAGCAAATTAGGACTAAATAGAAAAATATTTTACTCATATTCATTCATCTTTAAAATGAAACAGTTAAATGCAATATGTAAATGTTTCTTCACTCTACTCTCAAATGTTGTAGTCTAATATAGTCAAAATTTATGAACAATCTAGAACACCAACCATTATTCTTAGGATTTTAGGAGATTGTACTAGCCACAATGTGGACCAAGTTGATAATGCACTAATCCCTAATCGGAATAAAAAATGGGTTAACTCCCAAGGTTAAATCTGAAAGTTTGAAACATGGAATTCAAACCTTAGAATAAATTAAGTTTGGGGGAACTAAGCCTCACCTTCATTAGGACAATAAAGAATTTAAGTTTAGGATAAGGCCAAGCCCGAGGTGTGAAATGCTGAGAAAGAAAATAGTGATCGAGAGCTGCATTGTAAAAAAAAAAAATTATCATTATAAAATTAAGATCAAAATATTATGGGTAAAAATAAAACGACAAAAGAGCGAATTGCCGTGGGTATTCTAAGTATTTCGCTGGCCACCCAATTAAGCACAAGCTTAAGATATTTCAGTACTTAGATGTAGCTTTTTATGCTCAAACGAGCCCTGCTAAGACTACGGAATTGCGGCCATGCTGAAAAGTTTACTCAAAGGAACCCAAATAAATAGCCTCAGACAGGAATGTTTTGAGCAAACTTAGGATGATCGAGGGCTTGAGTGAAGTGGTTCGAGTCGTAGGCATTAATCTCTAAAAGGGCTCAGTTTTTAGTCTAACTTGGAAAAGCGTGTTATCAGTAAAGGAAGTGTTTTAGCAAGACTAGGACTATAAAATCTAGAGGATAGAAGTTTATGCGTTTAGCTTGTGACGAAATTTTACCTAATTAGACTGCGATATTGAGAACATCGATTGAAAGAATTTACTTAAAGGTTTATCTGCGTTCCGAGTGCTAATATATTCGTACAGTAACTAATTTGGAGCAAACTTAATGCTAAGTGTGACTCGGAATCGCTTACGCGCAAGTATACGTGATCGAAGTGCAATAAGTAATAAATATATAATTTATCGATCCAACAGAGAATTTGATGATCCAATAAGTAATAAGTCAAAGGTCGAATGTAAAGAATAAGAATGGATTGAATTAACTAGGTTGTTGTTTTGTTCTGACTAAATAAATAAATCTATGCTAATGCTTTGAATTAACTAGGTTAAGGAATAAACATTCATACGTTGCTTGGTGAGAAGAAATTATACATCCCTTACAAACAAATACTTCCACATTTGATGGTGCAAAAGCCAGCTTCCGCTGCAGTTCTACACAAATGGGCTTAGGGCTTCGTATGCACTACCGAGATTAACCTTAATCCCATTTAATGATGCAAATGACTTTGTACTAGACTAAACGTAACCTGTTGGTCTTCTGTCAGGTTCCTCTTCCTTGTAAGCTGGAGGCTAGCATACGTGGGTAGCATGCTTAATGAATAAACATCATTATAAGATTTTTCACCTGCATTCATATTTTACTCAATATCCTAGATTAACTTAAGTGCCTATTTCTAACTAATTAACTAAGTAAGAAATGTTCACATTACAATTCAATTTAAAGCAAATTAAATTGTCATGAGAAAATTAGCACATATTAAACTTCAACTTCAAGACCCCTCACGGAGTACTTGACTGCAACCTGCCAATACATTGCCCGTAGATTTACTTTTAAGCACAAACATTGCGTATCCAGCTAGTGAGATGGTTATCCTTTACTCCTCTCTAAAATACTTAAGACTAAGTATTGCCTAGTGATTACGGTGAGGTTAAGCCCTTAAAATTCCCTCTCCCAAGGCAAATGCTAAGCCCTCGCGAGTGGACCGTCAATTGACCCGCGACAAATAAATCAACTGCAAGCTCTTACTATTTTTCCCTTTTTACTTGACATTTAAATTAGACGATAATACTACATGGTTCTCTTAAGGTTGCTTCTTAAAATTAAAGCTAATCATAAGTCGTTTATAGGAGATCAAATCTGAAACAAAGAACTCATAGATTTAACTTCAAGAAAGCGTTACAAACTACTTCTATGAAATGCGATAAAACAAAGTATGAAATATGAAATGCAAAGTACAATGTAGAAAATGACAAGCTAAACTATTTATGGAGTCGATAGAATTGCCAACATTGTTGCCAACGAAGTCTTCTTTTATCAAACACTATGTAGTACTGAGTTCTTCTAGGACTACAGATAAACAGGATCCACCGAGATCTCCCAAGAGATCTTGGCGTCTCGAACGCCCATCAACAGTAGTATCCTCTCCGAACCAGCACACCTTCTTCTTCGATTATTCCACAATTTATAGAGTCTGAGGTTTCTTGCATTCAATCTTTGCTCAGATCTTTTGTTTGAAATATTCATTCAATGATTCTTTCCTTCTAGGTTCCCTTGATTCTATAATTTGATTGTCGTCCAGCCTTTCCTTTTCTGTTTCTTTGACTCGTCTACTTTAGTCTTCTTTCGTATCCACAGTGCTTTTCTACAAATTAAAGCACGTTAGTGAGTTCTGAGCATTAAACATAGTTTTCATGCTTATGCGTGCGTTTTACTTCTAAAAACTGCATTACCCTCAAACTCCTAGTCTGTACGTGCCATGCGCGATAAATGGGAATTTAGTCAATCAACTATTCATTTTATGTTGTTTGCTCGCTTACTAATGAATAGAATGCAGAGTTTAGAAAGCATAAATAGTGCTATTATTTAGCTCTATCAAACCCCCAAACTTGAATATTGCTTGTCTTGAGCAATACGAAATATCAAAAACAAAAAAGATGCTAGATTCTCATTTTACCACTAAATTGTTATGCAATCCATTAGTCCTGATTCTCCTTTTAATTAGAACATGAGATAATCTATTGGTACCCAGGGCCCCGATGTAAACTAGTCTACTTCTTTTATTATCTCTAGCTTCATCCATTTTTGGCTGGCAGATTGGACATCGTAAGAGTTAATGCCTACGACTACAAAGCAACTCAATCAACTTCTTGATCATCCTAAGTTTTCCCAAAACATCTTAGTCAATTGATCCCTTGAGGACTATGCTTAACGCGTTCCTACTCAGATTGTACTCATGTTCGCAATCTGTAGTTCTTAAGATGTTTCTGTTTGAGCATAAAACAGACCACTTAAGCAAATGAAGGTTTAGCTTGCACTAATGATGGGCAGTGGAGTACTGGAAATCCTAAGGCTTATACGCGTTTTAATGTTTACATCTTTGCCTCAATGTTCTGATCTTTATTTTTCAATTTTTTTTTCAATGCTGCTCTCGATCACTCTTTCTTTTCAACATTCACTCCTCCAGGTGCCCTCACCCCCAAACTTAAAGGCTTCATTTTCCTCAATGAAAGTGAGGCTTAGTTCCCCTAAACTTAATTCAATCTTAAACTTAACTTCCTTGCCTTGGGCTTTCAGATTTATCCCTTAAGACATTTGATCGGTGCGATTTTGGTGCTAACATAATGTCCAGTAACTAATTCAAAGTCAACTTATGCTAAGTGTAACTCAGAATCACTTACGCGAAAGTATACGCGATTGAAAATTGCAGAAAGTAATAAGTATATAAATTTATCGATCCCACAAAGAATTTGAAGCGCAATGATACAGATCAAGGGTCAAAATTGTAAATAACAAGAATAGGTTTAAAAAGGGTTGATGTTTGATGGATTATCGAATAAATAAAAGTACTAATGTTGATGCTGATGCAGATGCTAAAGTTGCTTAATTAACTAAAATTTACGAAAGAGCATAGATGTGCTGCATAGTGATGTAGAAATCGTACTTCCCATCCGTATAAATACTTCCGCATTCATGGACGCAGAACTCAGCTTCCGCTGCAGTTCCACGTGAATAGGCTCAGGGCTTTGCATAAGCTAGCAGGATTAAACTTTAACCCCCTTTAATGGTACAAAAGACTTCGCACCATTCTAAACGTAACTTGTTGGGTCTTCCACCAGGTTCCTCTTTCAAGTAAGCTGAAGGTAAGCATACGTGGGTAGTGAGCCGACGCATACTTAATTTAATTACAACATTATAAAATTAATCACCCACAATTATGGTTATTCTAAAATCCAAATAAACTATGCTTCATAAGTCTATATGAATTAACTAATGAAGAGAGGTTCGGAGTAAAGATTAATTCAAAGTAAGTTGAGTTGTCATGAGAAAACTATACTGGACTAAACTTCAAATCCCCTTTCTGAGTACTTGACTACAACCTGCAGGTACAATGCCCGTAGGTTTACTTTTAAGCACAAGCCTTGCGTCTGTAGCTAGTGAGATGGTTATTCCTAACTTCTTTCTAAAAAATACTTAAACCTTAGCATTACCTAGTGATTACGGTTAGGTTAAGCCCTTAACATCCCTTTTCCAAGGCAAATGCTAAGCAATCACGAGTGGATAGTCAGTTGACTCGAGATAGTTAATAAAATCGTCTTTCTTACTCTTTTTCCCCCTTAACTTGATCTTTAAATTAAATAGCCATACTACTTAGCTTCCCTACTTTCTTAAATCATAATCATGCATAAAAAGTTTATAAAAGATCAAATCTGAAACAAAGAACTTGTAGATTAATATTCAAGAAAGCATTACAACTACGTTTAAAAACAATAAAACAAAGTATGATATACAAATGGAACTACTAGCTATCTATGGAGTAATAGAGTCAATGTCATTGTTGCCAATGGCGTCTTCATCTATAACACCACGTTGGTACTCATATCTACTAAATTTCGTAGTTCTTAGAATAATCGTTTGAGCATCAAGCAACTTTTCTAAGCAAACAGCAGAATACTTAAGGTTTTTTTAGGCTTATATGTCTTTCTTGTCCTTCTTATTTGCCAGAGTAGGTTGATCTTTATTAAAAAAAAAATTTCAGCACTCATCGGGCTGTCCTCACCCCCAAACTTAAATTCTTCATTGTCCTCAATGAAGGTGAGACTTAGTTCCCCCAAACTTAGCTATTACTGCGATTGCTTTACTCTATCTCAAGCTCTAAGACTTCCTTATGAATTTTTAGTTCTTTCTGTCATTCATGATAAGGATTACTCTAATGCTAGGTTTGAATCTAAGGGAACTTAAGAATTCTTCTAATTGAAATTATGTTTCCGCTAAATTCAGTTTTGGGATAATCATGCTTAGTTGACTTTCAAAAGGAAAATTACTGAATTTTATAAATGATAATAAGGGAAATCAAATAAATTGTATCCTAAATGCATGATCCTATCAAAATAGAATTACGACTACTCATGAAATGCATCTGAAAAGAAATAAAATGCAGTAAGCAAAGTAAAGGAGAATGAGACTTTCATCTAATTTGTCGCATTACCGCCACTCTTTCCTTTGCCTTTGCCATGCTCCAAATTCAATATTTGTTTTGGAAATTCAGGCCATTCAGAGTATTCTTTTAGCGCCATCGCTACTTTCAAAATTAGCTCATCTCGCTTTTTTGCATAAGTAAAATATTTCTATGTAATTTCCTCGAGCTTAGCTATCCTTCCTGCTAATCCGACAATAGTTTTTGTGTCTCCATTTTCCTTTCTTTCCGCTGCTACACTTTTCTTTGATGGAAATACGCTCAAAGTCTTGTCACGGCGATGTGGCTTGATGCCCTGATTTGCACATAACTGTGTAATTACAAAGGGATCGTATATGTATTCTTGCATTTCACTAGCGCATTTCTGCACTTGCATCTCCAAAATTTTTCTAGATTATACTTATCCCGAGTTTTATCTCGGCGAGCAGCATTGTTTAATCTCTTCTGATTAGTGCTCTATTGGTTGAAGGTATGAATGTTGTTTTAATAATCCGCAACCGCTCTTGCAGATTCTCTAGAATCATGTATCCTTGTACTGACGTTGGATCATTCCACTCTGCTTTCACTATTCCAATTACTAATAGACTTTCTTTCATTTGCTCCGCAGTGGGAGAGTTGATCAACTGCTGACAGAATGCTGCAGGATCATTAGGTGCTGCCAAAGCTTTATTCCATGCGGTTGCTCGGTAATTAACGAGCTGACCATCTACTCTTGAGAATAATGGCACTTCTTCGTTTAAGTTAGCATAGAATTGGCACACCTAATCTATTCTTGCGTTCATCACCGAGAAAAAAATACTTCGTCCATCCCAGACGATGAATCATGGCCTTAATGTCGTCAGATATATTTAGTCCAATTTCGCGTTTGAATCCTTTATCCTTTAA
This sequence comes from Sechiopsis laciniata, assembly GCA_037833695.1. NCBI lineage: Eukaryota > Viridiplantae > Streptophyta > Magnoliopsida > Cucurbitales > Cucurbitaceae > Sechiopsis > Sechiopsis laciniata. The sequence continues at coordinate 2,114 of JBBMKA010074010.1, read as the reverse complement.
TGTGATGAACTTTTCCTCAGCATCGGCAGATGCGAAGGTCGAACCTCTTTTCACTCTAATCTCCATGTTTGGCTGCAATTGCCAAACTACCGGCAACGTCCTTGACCTCATAGAATGAACTCGAATGCTACTGAACCTTGGGTGCTACTGCTTCTTGTCATTAGATACTTCAGCTTCATTAGAAAAGGTATTCTCTTTGTCCTCGCATGGTTCGAATTCTTTTGGATCCTCTTCTATTGATTCATCTTGATCCTCCTCAGGCTTCATCTTTTTATGTCGAGGGTGGGTTTCATCAACCTTGTCCGTCAATCCCAATTGTTCTGCGTCTTCGAAAGTTTCTTCATCACTGTTTAGCATAATATTAGAGGCAAAAATTTTCCTCATTTCCTCTGTTCTCCCGAAGAACTTCCCACTTCTTATCTGTCATTGACACGAACTTTCTCCAATTTTTTGTCCTTGCTCATTAGTAGGTAACTTCCTGGTTCCACACTTTGGAGGTGTCGAACTTCGAAACTTTTGACACTCAATAACTTTGTTACCCCTCATAGCCTTACCAGACATCTTACAATTTGAAGTCCTAATATCAACACACAGCCTTTTTATTTCTTCAGATCGAAGCAAGAATGCAATGATCGACTCTTCCACACACAAGGTTATATAGAGTTGAAAATATTTTTGAAAATCCTCGTGCAAGGAAAGGAATAATCACAAAAGGAAACACTGCGATTTTGCTCCTATATTCAAATATTCGAACCAATTCTTTCCTAAAAATGAAATAATAAAATAAAATTGCAAATATAGAAAAACTTCCTAAAATTACGAAATAAAAAATGTCTTAAGGAAAAATAAAAAGAAAAAATGCATAAATAGAAAAACTACCTATTCTAAAACAATTAATATTTTGCACAAAGTCAAAAATACCGAATTTTTACATTCTAGGAATGCTGCTGAGCAGATCTGGGTAGAACCTTTGAGCTAATTCCGTCCGCCATAGTTCATCCGTGCTGAGGCCATTTAAAAATCTTTGGGGCGTAGCCATCTTTGATTGCCTTTTCTTGCCTTTCTTGGTCATTCGCCTTGATGCGTAGACTTCCTACCAATCCAAGCGTTGATAGGGTACAGAGTTCAGAGTTGAGGCTCATTTGAATTGTCCAAATGTTGCTTCCTCGACTAATTAATTCCTGTAATGCGGTGTCTTCTGGGAATAAAAAAACTACAGGTACTATTGCTGGTGGCCTGTGATCTTCAGCGATATAACTGTTTTCCTGATGAATAATCGATTCTGTATCTCCCCTTCCAGTTTGATGTAGGTCCTCCTCAATTGGCTCTGTAGGTTCATTACCTCCTATGCCTTCTTGTTGAAGATTTTCATCTTCATTTTTTCTTTCATCATTTGAGTTTTGCTCAGTATCATCGTTGGATCTCCCTTCGTTTTTCATCACAATGCATTCTGTTTCGTTAGCCTTAAGACTGGAAAGGTTGGCAAACCTTATCCATGCTTCCTCCTGTTGCTTATAACGTCGCTCTTGTTCTCTATCTATTTCTGTTGCAAGTTGTAATTCCTTGGCTTCACTTGCTCTCGCAATTATGGCCAGTCAAAAGTCTTCCCATGAGAGTTCTCCCTCGCTAAAAAGATCTATCGCTACTCCTCTATCAAGTACGTCGACCTCTAGATATGTCTCTTCTGCCCATATACAACTTGCTGAGCGTTCTGCTGTTGGTTTCGTTAGAGATTGTGGATTCTCATTATTGGGCCAATGAGGTTCTGATATAATACCATTGTCCCTCATCCATTGTATTCGTCTTAGCTGCTCTTCTTCTTCTATAGTTGCATCCTCTAGAAACTACCCATGAGTATACATTGGACTCTTGGCATTATGACTCTTAGTGTCCCAAGCATGTCCCATGCTGCTGCGATCTCCTTGTAGATCGAAATGCTACTGATAGATACTGCTATGATCTCTCCAAAACTGCGACTGATAGTTCTCACTTGAACAGAATTGTATTGTGTTGATCTCCAACGCATAGCCTTGTTAGTGAAATTGGTATGTTTGCTGCGGAATGTTATTATACGTCCATTGTTGATTCGCAAAATGATTGAATGTCATTTGGTG
>JBBMKA010073999.1:0-15326 GCA_037833695.1 Sechiopsis laciniata | reverse complement strand
ACTGGCCAGGATCTTTATTTATTTATAAAATGGTTTTGTTTTATCAGAGTATTTGATTTGCATGTTTTTACTTAAAAGATGTCTTTTACTTCCATGCATGCTGAGTAAGGACCGGTTTAGGACCACTTTTGGGTCGGGTCCTTACAGTTTAATTGTGCAATGTGGTTGATGAACTCTGTTAGCTCTATGGTGCTTTCTTCTTAGCTAAATCCTGTTAGATTGTCATCATCTAGAGGCTGAGAGTGGACCAACGTATGTGTCCCCACCGGTCGGGTTGTGAGGACAGATTCCTCCCCGGTAGTCGGGCGTGGAGTAGCTACCACTACTGTAGAAGCCTAGTCTGTGGCCTGCTAGAACGGGGTCCTTTCCTTGGTGAAAGCCTACCTTGGGACGACCTTAGCTTCCGGTGGTGGTGTGTACAGGCTGCCATAGTAGGGTGTCGAGGGCCTTCCACCTGCTGTAATTCAGTGAACACCTTTTCGAGTCTTAGACATGCGTACCTGGACTGGCATAGTTTGTGTAGGCCTACATTTATCCGATTTGCAGTAGCATGAGGTATGCGCGTATGTACATTAGAGGCCGGGAAGAGAGCTCCCTCGGGCTAGTGTATCAGTACACCTTTTCGTTCCATTTAGAGCCAAACACTTAGGTACTCTCCCAAGTGTCCAGGATTATCATAGTAAGCTGATCACCTTAGTCGAGAGTTAGAGATTCTCGAGATTCTAGAGTTATGTTGATAACTCGTTCTGAGATTTACAGTGGATCCTTTAGCCAAGAGTTAGAGACTCTCAAAGTTTGAGCATACTGCTGGTTGGACTCATTATGAGATTGTCTGCTTATTGTTTGGCTTGCTTGTAGGCTAGGATGCTAGATGATGTGACTTGCGTACTCTACCCCGACTGGAGATTCTTACTGAGTGCCTTTGTACTCACCCTTATTTCTATGGTTTTTCCATCATATAACTTGGGACAGTGCCAGAACGGCTAAAAGAGGAGCTGATGGATCATGGGAGTCCGTTGCATAGTCTTCCTTCAACTATTTTATTTATTCAACATGATTAGCTAGCTTTTAGAATTTGTTTTAGAACTGTTAAACTCTGGCCAGAGGCTTTAAATTGTATTGGTTTTATTTATGGTTTCGAATTTCCACCTTTTTATTAAATGTTTGAGTTCATTTAACTATTTTGAGGTCGGTTTGAATTGTTTAAATTCATGCGTACTAAGTAAGAACTGGGTTTAGGACTGTTTTAGAGTCGGGTTCTTACAAGATGCTACTCCCTTTTCTGCAGCTACATCTTCTTGAGCCAACCGCTTTGCAAACGCTGCATATTGTTCTTCAATGGCTCTTTTTTTCTTCTTTTTCCTCAGCTTGCTCATGTCATCTAGCCACTTCCACGATTAGTCTTGCATCTTCAGCGTCTTTTTCTCGCCTTTCTGCCTCGTCCTCAATTTCTAACTCCTTTTCTACTTCTTTGGATACTCGGAGTTCCTCACCAGTTCCCCCCATCAGCACTGGGATCTTATCAAACTCTAATTCTTGCATAATGGGTGCTTGAACCATTGTTGTAATTTCTGTTTCTTTCGCGGTCACCGCTTCATCAGTCAAGTTCTGTACAAAGTTTTCTACTCCATGGTCCTTCAGGTAATCCTTCAAGTATCTTCTCAGTCCTCACAACGATTTCCTGCCCTAAACTAGCGATATTTTTCATTGTCGACTCTGGTTCAGACATAACGGATCTGGTTCCCTGTGCGTCAAGTTGCACAAGGTTGATTTGCTCAATAGAGGTTTCAACAGACTGGGCTTCAGCGATTTCAAATTTGGATGCCATCAATTTTGGAACTGATGTTAGTTACTAAGAATTGCAGAATTTCTTCGAAGAATTCTCTCGTAAGAATTGTTAGGGTTTGAAAATTCAGAATGCGTAAAGACTGCGATGGAAATTGTGTTTATTTATAGGGGAGAAAATGAATTGCAACAGTCCGATTGTTAATTAATCTTGTTGCGATTAGCGGCTACGCAATAGCTGCTTTAGGACCGTTGCGAACTGACCTCTAAGTTTCTTGATTTTCTTTGGCTGCGTTTTTCAACGACTAAACATGTTTTGCAATCAAGTCCCCTATCCTAGCGCAATAGCAATTAAATCTAAATACTACTCCTAATGCAAATACAAAATTAAGTCCTAAAAAATGATTTAACAATGAATCTTCTTGAGTAAGGGATGTATAAATTAGTAAAAAAAATGGGTTTGTCTAAATTTACTTGTTGGCATAAAAGTTTGGATCATATTAGTGAACTAGGGATTAGATTAATACCTTGCAATCATTTATTCCGAAGTAAAAAAGTATTGCCCTAGATATTGTAAAATTTTTTTTTTTTTATGTACAATGAAAAAGTATGATTTAGCGGAGATTGTCAATTTTTTTAACATGAAATGAAATGTGATTTACAAAATATAAATACTCAAAGAAATATTGTGAAATGCATGGCGATAGAGTGTTGTGGCTTTTTGCTATGAGGGTATCTAGGGATGCCCGCGGGGCGGGGCCGGGGAATGGCTTCCCCATCCCCGTCCTTGCCACCGAAATCATTCCCCGTCCACGTGAAATTTACCATTTTTTTCGCGGGGATTCCCCGCACAATTTTTTATTTTTTATTTTTTTATATTTTTTGAATTATAATATTAAATAATCAAATTTTCTTATGAAATATTTATAAGTTTCAATTATATTCTTACCTATCAAGAAAAAAATGTTCATTTGAATATATAATTTCACTAAGAAATATTTATTTTATCTAAAAAGTAATGTAATTAAATGAGATAAAAAAAAACTAATAAATAAATTTTAAAAAAAATGTAAACGGGGTGGGGATCGGAGAAACGGAGATCGGAAGTGCATTTCCCGTCAACGTCCCCATTTTCCCCACGGAGAATTTTTTTTCCCCGTTCCCTGCCTAACTGGGGATTCACTGCCCCATTAGGGACGGGTCCCCGCGGGAACCTAGTCCCGCAGGGAAAGTGAACATCTGTAAGGGTGTCCTCCACTCTCTCTTTTTGCTATCATTGATTGTGTATTGATGTGTGTATTGAAGTTTGATTAAGGTTGATCCTCAACAACTTATGGTTCCCGCGGGAAAAGTGGACATCTGTAAGGGTGTCCTCCACTCTCTCTTTTTGCCATCATTGATTGTGTATTGATGTGTGTATTGGAGTTCGATTAAGGTTGATCCTCGACAACTTATGGATTCAATTTCATATGTTTCCAAGAAAGTAAAAATCATGTGGCTCATGAGCTGGCTAATTACGTTCTATGGGCCAAAATTAATGAGGTTTGGTCTTTTAGTTGCCTACCTTGACTTTTTTGGTTCTTCTCTTAATGAATAATTATCGATCTTAAATAAATTTGCCCCTTAATCTAAATAAATAAAAGGTAAATTATAAATTTGGTTTCTATATTTTGAAAAAAGTTAGAATTTAATTTTTATAATTTAAAAAAAATTAAAATTTGGTTCTCGATTTTAAAAACTAGAATTTCGTCTTTATGATTTAATAAAATTTTAAAAATAGTATTTATTGTATCTAATCATTAATGAATTGAGTATATGAAAGTTAGTTATTCATGTTTTAATGATAGCAGTGTAAGTTAAATGAATAATTGGACAAAAAAAAATCAGCATGAATAGATAATTTTCACGTACGTAATTCACAATGATTAAAAACGGTAAGGACTAATCTTTAGATTTTATCTAACTAAGAACTAAATTTTAGTTTTTAAAATTATAGGGACTAAATTCTTACCATCTATAAATTATAGGACTAAATTTTAATTTTTTAAATTATAGGAATTAAATTTTAACTTTTTTTAAACACTATGACCAAATTTATAAGAGCAATACTTAGGTAAGGGTGAGTAAGTATTTTAGTTATTCACCCTTACAACCACACATTTTTACTTTTTTGCATTTTTCTCTTCACTTTAATATTTCCCTCTCCATGAATCAAAGCCAATTTTTTAAAAAAAGTAAAAATATGTGACTTTAAGGTGAGTAAGTATTTCTAAAATACTTACCTACACTTATCTAAGTATTGCTCAATTTATAATTACCCATAAACAAATAGATAAAACGATGGGGTGAAATACACGCGCTATGAAGGATCGCGGGTATTGACAAAGCAAAAAATTAATACATCAATAATGCTCACTGAATGGCCCGCCCCACATAATAGTCTGGCTAGTAAGTGACATCAGTGACACGTCATCTAGGTAACATCATATTTAAGATAAGGTTATGGAAAATATTTAAAGCCATACGTGTGCACATGCAGCAAGTGGAGATATTAAAGATTGCGACAAAATTGATTCGTGTTTCCATTCATCCCCTCTCAATTTTCTTCAAATTCTTATAATTGATTTGTAAACAGAATGTAAAATATTTCGTTGCATAATAACATAATCCGGCTTCATTTATTTTTTTAGTTTTCGAAAGGTTAAAAAAACAAGTCATAGTTTGTGATTGGTTCAATTTTAATAACTTTGAATTTTTCTATTAAAGAATAAGTTTGAAATGTAGTTTATATACTCATAAAAAGAATAAAAATAAAACTATTCATATAATAAATTTTAATTTAATGTTCACCAAAATTAATTTGATGATTAGTTATTTTTTATATAAATAAAAATTATATGAATATATATTTTTGAAATGATAAATGATTAAATGTATTTCTAAAGATTAGGTCATATTTTGTTTATGGGTTGAAAATACTTGCTTAGAATCTTAATTTCAAATGCGTGTTTAGTTTGTTGCTTTGTTGTTGGGGTTTGGAATTAAGATTCCAAATCATTCCAAATTCCTAAATCTCATGATTTTACAAATGTATGAGTCTCATCTATATTTTGTAATTTTTTTTTATTTTCTTCCTCCTTTTTATATAATTTATTTATTTGTATTATTATCATTTATTATTAATATTAATATCAAACAACCTTTCAACTTTGCACGCATATGCATGTTTTTTTTATCTGTTTATTATTATTTTTTAAGAAACCAATGAAAAATTCTTTATAAAAAAGGAATTAGGAGCAAACCTTTTTTTCTTCAAAATTGTTTATTATTATTATTTTAAATTTGTAACTTTGTCCTATGTTATAAAATTAATTATTTTTTATATCTTAAAAAAATATGTATATATTTTTATTTATGATTTATATGATGTTTTCTTTCGTGAATAATTAAATAAAAAGAAAAACATTTATAGGTGATGTATTGTTCACCATTCGAATTTCTATGAAATATTTGAATTATACACAATGTTTAAATTTCTGGTTAAGTTTGGATTGGTTTGGAATCCAAATTTAAATTAATGTTTGATTTATCATGCATTTAGTTCATGCAATGTCATAAATGTCATAGTTGAATGAAGTATCTACAAATTACTTTTTTTTTTAGTACATACAAATTAGATATAAAATTGACTAAGAAAGAAAAATAATAATAACTAAATGATTTTCAAAGAAAAATTACTTTTTTATTATTATTATTATTATTATTATTATTATTATTATTATTATTATTATTATTATTATTATTATTATTAATATTATAACTACTCATAATAACTCCTCAAAATAAATCCTCAAACTAACTTCTCATTCAAACATCTCTTGTTTAAAAGTTTATAAATTAAAATTGAATTAGATTTAAAGTACATGGCTAAGGAAGCAGCTTAGGGTGTAAGGTTTTTTCCATAATTAAGAGATCTTCAATTTTAATCCTAATAATTTTTAGGTATCCCGATGCCACAGCCTAGGGATCGGCCAGTGGTGCTCCAGATATAGAAGAACGAAACTCTGATTTTCCTGATTTTCAAAAAAAAAAAAAATCCTAATAATTTTTACAAAAAAAAAAAAAAAAGTTGTATTCCAAGGAGGTGTTTAGATGAGGAGTTAGAAAATTGAGATTTTATAACAACTAGTTTTGATATAAGTTTTTATGGAGGAGTTGCTGCCAAAAACTGGTTTAGATGTGATTTTTTTTATATGAATTAGAGATAATATAATTTGTTTGGATGTGGATTTGAAATTATGAATTATTGTAAGTAGTTAAAAATGAATGATTAGAAAAAGAGTAGTTAAAAATGAATTATTTTGAGTAATTTGAAATTAATGATTAGAAATAAGTGGTTATAAATAAAGAGTTATTTTGAGTAGTTAGAAATGATTGACTAGAAATAAGTGGTTATAAATGAAGAACTATTTTGAGTAGTTAGAAATGAATTATTATAAATAGGTTGTTATAAATGATAAATTATTTTAAGTTGTTAGAAATGAATGTACTTTTTTAGAAGTAGTTAGTAAATGTTCAATGTAAATCCTCTTTAAAACTGACAAACAAACACCTCCTAAAGAAATTAAATATCATTTAATAATTAAAGGGATGTAGGTTCAAAACACTATCATTAATATTGTTAGAATAAAAAAATGATAGAAATAAAAATATAATTTTAAAAATTAAATAACTATTTAATGGGCTTTTAGTTATTTAGAAAATCAAACTTATTTTTATTTTTCTGAATATCTAATGTTTTTTTTATTTCTTTTTCTTCTAAACTAAGTACCGATTATTTGGTGCTGAGCTATTAGCCCAAAATTGAAATATGATGGGGTTGGGCTTTGAAATTAGATAGAGTTCAGGTAAATAACTTAATTGGAATTTGGTGTAAAATTTAGGTCAATTACATCTATTTGAGAAACATATTAAGAAAAGGACTAAAATTATATTTAATTAAAATTTTAAAAAATAATTAACTAATTATGTTTAATTAGTTAAATGTTTTTGTAATGATTATAAAATAATCTTTTTGGTAACCAACCTTTCAAAATTATAACTAGTTAAATTATTAAAAATCATAACAATTTATTTTATTAGAATAAATAATTTTTTACATATTAATTTTTAAAAATTCAAAATAAAAGACATTGGATGTAACGCCCCAGATTCTTGAGTATTTTGTAAATTTCACGAACCCTTAAGGCATTCATGGTATTTGGTTTGGTTTGGTTGAAATTGAATAAAATGAAAAGAATTAAAGAAATTGCATTTTGGTTTATTAAAAGTGAGGGTTTAAAAATAAAGTTAGTAAAAAGTTGTATTTGAGAGGCCTTTGGGAAAAAGCCCATTCTTAGCATTTAAAGAAAAAAAAAGGGAAATTTAGTTTTGGGTGGAATTGGAAAGGAGAATTCATTTAGTTGGTTTTATTAAAAAGGAAAATAGTATTAAAAAGTCTCATTAAAGGAAAAGAAGAGCTGAAAATTAAAATAGGAAAAAACTCATTGGGCCTGTGTATCGTTGAGGATTTTAATCTCATGCCCGATAGGCGGGGATGTGTTATAACACGTTGCCTCGACGATGCCTAGTTTGTAGCCCTATAGGTGGGCCCTGATCATAGTGTACGCCTGCTATGAGATGGTTTTAGCTTGGGGCGATAGGTGTGAACAGGCTTACTCGAATCGCTGGTGAGGGCCTTCAGGAGCGTGACTCAGTGGACACCTTTCTTCGTGTTGTTGGCATGTCGATGATAGCTCTCAAATAGGTCATCATTTAGGTTGATTTATTGAGCATTTTACTAAGGGATCAGAAAGTTTTTCCAACTATTAGGATCATTTTACAAATAAAAGTGTAGAAATCATCATATGGAAATAAAATAGCATCATCAGCGCAATATGCAAATTAGATACAAATATTAAATAATTGCGCACTAAAAAGCTAGTAAATGCAAGAAATGCTAAACAATGATGATGGAGGAACAAAACAATGCGAACAGCGACGCACATAGAAGAATCATGCGTTCACAAGGCAGTCGCGCTCGAGAATCACACCAACATGGAAATAAACAGAGAATCAATCTTGCAATTAAAGTGGTGTCAATCAAATCAATTCCAGCAGAAATCAAGAAATCCTGCATTAATGAAGATTTTCTAGGTCACTTAGGCTTGCCGACCAAGTAAATCAACTCGATAAATTGCAAGAAGAAAGCTGAAGTTTGGTGAGCTAGTTGGGTGGCCAGAAGCCGATCCAAGTGAAAAGGAGCTGATTACAAAAGGACTGCATACTTCACAGCCGTGCCAATTCTATTTTACTATTTTTTCTTAGGAGTAGTGTAATGATAAACATTTAGTGGTTGTAATAAAATCTGCTGATTTAAACCTCTTATTGTGTGTTCCTTATTATGCTGCGTTATAAGAGTCTTGAATGAATTCTCACCAATAGAACCATGTTTAGGAGTGTAGGTTAGAGAGTTTTACACTGTTAGGTTGTTTATTTATATATATATATATATATATGCGTCGTTTTGCTAACCACGTATATGACTTGTGGCTAGTCGGAAAGAGGAACCACATGCAGATCCAATATGCTACTGTAGGTTGAATGCAAGTCTTTGCATCATTTAGGGAGTTAGGAATAACCTCACTATTATTCGCGTTGCCCCGTTCTACTATGGAGTTCACAGTGGAAGCTGTTCTCTTATAAATCACGAAGTGCGAAAACACTTCTTAGTTGAGGGAAGCAAGAAACTTGATAACTAGTCCCGTGTTCTTAACATGATCTATAATTGTTCATTTATCTTTACTCATTGCATTCATATTTACTTCTGTCAAGCATTTGCATATTTTTAATTCTGCATCCAAAATCAAAATCAAACACCATTTTACAACCCATTTATTTACTTGTCAGCATAACTCTAGTTTTATCGGTATTACTTCTAGACATCAATCTCTGTGGAATCGATAAAATACATACTTATTACTTGCTGCAGTTTCGACCACGTATACTTGCGCGTAAGCGATTCCGAGTCATCCTTAGCTTTAAGTTTTCTCTGAGTTAATTACTATAAAATTATATTAGCACCCGAAACGCAATCTTAGCAGATCAAGTTTTTGGTGCCATTGCTGGGGATTGATTATTTAGGATTAATATTATTAGGAAAAAAGTAGTTTTTATTGATAAAATATTGAACTTGTATTTCAGGGAAATCGAGATCCAAGGCACACATCAACCAACAGGAAAAGAGTCCCAATACATTACCACAAGCAACAATCATAATAGATGGCATACAATCACTTTACAAATCAGTATTGGAACAACAATATACAACCACCGCAAACACGACTCTATCAGCATTCAGGCTATGTGGAGGAACTACATACAGATTTCAATATGACACAGCCTAACTGGGAGACTCAGATGCATATTGGATCACAGTAGAAATTTTTAAGGACAAAACGGTCCGCAAGGGGATCACAGTAGTAAGAAGCATACAGAGGAATCTAGGTGCCATGAACCTGGACAATCAATGTATCATCATGAGCAATCTCTAAAGGACACAACTCGAGAAGAAGAAGTATAGCTGGAAAGGAAAAAATGGTTGAGAGAAAATGGCATCATTTTCTCACCCTAGAAACCAACATGCAGAAATGAGGAAATAACCCAACGAAGCGTTGTCAGCAATGCACCAGCAGAAGATACATATTTGAGGGTCGAAGTGCTTAATGAGGTGTTAGCAATGGAACTTTTCGGTGAACTCTCATGGAAAGATTTCAGGCTAGCCATGCTAAAACAAGATGAAGAGGCCAAAGCTCTAGGAAGTGCAGCAGCGGAAGAATAAGAGCAACGGATGCGATTACAGAAACAAGAAGAAGGTTGGGCAACGTTCGCCACCCTGGCCATTCCTAAAGCTGAAATTAAGAAAGTTGTTATGAGCAAAGAAGAACAAAAGATGCAATTGCAGTAACAGGAAGAAGCTTGGGCAAGGTTCGCCACCCCGGCCACTCCTGAAGTTAAATTTGAGAAATTTGTTGTGAGTGAAGAAGAATAGAGGATGCGATTGTAGCACATGAGGAAGCTTGGGAAAGATTCGCCACTCTGGCCATTCCTGCAACTGAAATTAATGAATCTGTTAAAGCGACAAGTTTCAATATTGATACTGAGTAAGTTTTTAGTTATGAAAGCCAAAGCAAGGACGAAAGTTCTCAACCAATCCGCATTGCGAGTAATAAGCCTGCAACACTAAGCACGAAGTTTCTAACTTTTTCCAGTTGGGAAAGGGGTGAAACAACAGAACTGCAGGAGAAAGACGATAGCTCGCAGAACAGAGGACCACTAGCAATAGTGTCTAGCATTTTTAGGCTACTATATGTGCAACCACATTTTGAATTGATCAGCCGAGGAAGCGACACACAAATAATTCAACTGAGTTCCAATACGATGTATGAAACCCTATCAACCCTAATAAAGGTAGGGCATTCACTCATCAAAGCGTATGATGAACAAAGGCAGGAGAGAGCTATCAAAGATGGCATCACCCCTAAAATATATAAGTGCTTTAAGCAGGAACAACATGCCTCGAGTGGAGTTTAGCGGAAGGATTCCGCCCAGGCCCTACACAGCAGCATTCCTGAAATGTGAAAACTCGGTATTTCTAACTTTGCTCAACAGTTCTATTGCATTTTATCAGAATAATTTTTTTTCCATATTTGTAAAATTTTTTTATCTTCTTAAATTTTCAAATTATTAGTTTAGGAAGGAACTGGCTCGATTTTGAAAATAAAGCAACAGAATTTAAAATTTTCCTTTCATGATTATCACCTTCCTTACACAAGGATTTTCAAAATCTCTTAAAAGTCTTTATAAACCTTGTGAAAAACTCGATCACCACATCCCAGCATTGTTCCTCATGGAAACAATACTCTATAACTAGCAGTCAGAATCAATGGCTGCAAGAAGCATCATAGTCGGTAAAGACAAGGTGGTAGACGATACTAACGTTGCACATGCCGAGGCTGCTGGTGCTAACCTTACTGCTTCGCTGGCAAGGAAGAGATTCTGGAAAGATCAGGAATGGCTTGTGGGATGTATTCCAAATCCAGTACTTACTAAGATAGGCGCGTTAGCTTGGGATAGCTTGGCAATACCCACCGAGGACACAAGGCCAGATTGGATCTGCCAGTTTTACGCAAATTTGAACAGGGAAAAGAAACTTTTCTCCAGAGTTGAAGGGCATGAGTTAGATTGTAGATCTGCAGTCTTAAACTAAATTTTCTGGCTTTCGGACAACATTAGGTCGGAGTGTCAAAAGCTTCTTAAGAAGCCAACTAAGAAGCAGTTGCAGATGTGTGCAAAAACGATTGGAACGAAATGGGTTAAATGAAAGAATCAATGGTCTTTTCCAATGGACGGTGTTAAACCTAAATTACTGGACTGAATTAAACTCATCAAGAATGCAATTATTCCATCAACCAATGCAAAGATAGCCAGCAGGGAGCAAGCACTACTGCTTTATGCGATCACAATTGAAATGCTGGTAAATATAGGCAAGTTAGTAGAAGGACAAATTCAGCGTTGGGCCTTAGCAAAACGTAAGAAGATGTTTTACCCACACTTTGTCACTAAACTATGCTTGGAACAAGGTGTTCAGCTGCAACCCACTGATCGAATTCTAAAAGTGCACACAAACCATGTTGAAGAAGCTGTGAACTTGAGGTGGAAGGAGAAAGCGTTATTTATTAACTCGCGAGACTTCTGGGAATATGTGAGTAAGAGAAATGAGATAATAGTAAAGGCAGCCGCGACACTCAAAGAATTCTCCGAATGGCCAGAATTTCCAAACCATTTACTCAATGCAGAGCAAGGCGAGTGCAGCTACAATGCGAATACTTATATGGAAGTCCCACTCTTTTTATTTATTTTAAAGCTATATTTCCCTTTTCGCATGCATTTTAGTTAGTCACAACTATTTTTCCTGCAACATGCATATCATGATAGGATGCAGATTTCAATTCTTACTTTTAGTATCACATGCATATCATTCATGACATTTATGATGCAACTTTAATTTCCCTTTTATTAATAGTAATCAGAAATTTTCTTTTCTTAAACGTTTAGCGCTAGTATTATTATTGCAAATTTGAGATATAGTAGGAATTTTCTTTTCTTAGTAGAATTCTTAAGTTCCCCTAGATTTAAACCTAGTGCCAGAATAGTTCTTATTGTGCATGGCAGAAAGATCCAAAATTTTACGAGGAAAACCTAGAGCTTGAAATAGAGTATTTAACTATGGAAATAAATAAGTTTGGGGGAACTAAGCCTCACCTTCATTGGAGAAAATGAAGATTTTAAGTTTGGGGGTGAGGGCAAGCCCGTGGATGACTTAAACTTTCAAAAAAAAAAGAAAAAAAAGAAAATGTTTACGCAATTTGTCAGAATGAGCGAATAAGCCATAGGTAATCTCGAAATGCTCCACTATCACTTAAGAAAAAGCTTTATTCCTTTGCTTTGATTGGCTTTGCACTTAAGCAAGTCATTCTAAGAACTACGGAATTATGATAGGAGCATAATTCGAAAAGAGAACCTGAGATTTAAATCTCGACAAAGTATGTAGGCTAACCATGGCTTTAGGGGATAGTTAAATATGATAAATTGAGTAAAGAGGAATAATTGCATGAGGAACGATCTGCCAGTCACAATAGGGAGGATTTTGGACGCGAACCTGACTCTTTGTGAAAGTTTGAAGTCCTTTAGGAAGAGACGTTTATACTAGGATTAGGAAATGTGATAAGACACACTAGAGCTTAACTTAAAGAAAAAGGAAAATGTTGATTCAGTTAATCAAAATGCTAATCAATAGGCCACGCATTGCTTGGGACAAGCAATGATTCAAGTTTGGGAGTTTGATAGCTCTTAAATAGGTCATTATTTAGGCTGATTTATTGAGCATTTTATTAAGAGATCAGGAAGTTTTTCGAGCTATTAGGATCATTTTGAGAATGAAAGTGTAAAAATTAGCATATGGACAGAAAATAGCATCATCAGTGCAATATGCAAATTAGATACAAATATTATACAATTGTGCTAAAAAAGCTAGTAAATGCTAAACACTGATGCTGGAGGAACGAAACAATGCGAATGGCGACGCACATAGAAGAATCACACGTTCACAAGGCAGTCGTGCTTGAGAATCACACCAACATGGAAATAAATAGAGAATCAATCAAATCAATTCCAGCGGAAATCAAGAAATCCTACATTAATGAAGATTTTTCAGCTCACCTAGGCTTGTCGACCAAGTAAATCAACTTGATAAATTGTAAGAAGAAAGCTGAAGTTTTATGAGTTGGTTGGGTGGTTAGAAGCCGATCCAAGTGAAAATGAACTAAGTCAAAGGGTTAGAGTCCGACTCATGCGAGGAGCAATTGGTGGTGATTGTAGGAGCTGATAACAAAGGGACTGCACACTTCATAGACGTGCCAATTCCATTTTACTGTTTTTTCTTAGGAGTAGTGTAATGATAAACATTTAGTAGTAGTCATAAAATTTGCTGATTTAAACCTCTTACTGTGTGTTCATTATTATGCTGCATTATAAGAGTCTTGAATGAATTCTCAGGAATAGAATCATGTTTAGGAGTGTATGTTAGAGAGTTTTACACTGCTGCGTTGTTTATATATATGCATTGCTTTGCTAACCACGTATATGACTTGTGGCGAGTCGGAAAGATGAACCACATGGAGATCTAGTATGCTACTACAGGTTGAATGCAAGTTTTTGCATCATTTAGGGAGTTAGGAATAACCTCACTATTGCTCGCGTTGCCCCATTTTACTATGGAGTTCAAAGCGGAAGTTGTCCTCTCATAAATCACTAAGGGCGAAAGCACTTCTTAGTTGACGGAAGCAAGAAACTTGATAACTAGTCCCGCATTCTTAACATCTTCTATAACTATTGATTATCTTTACTCATTGCATACATATTTATTTCTCCCAAGCATTTGCATATTTTTAATTCTGCCTCCAAAACCAAAATCAACACCCTTTTACAACTCATTTATTTACTTTTCCGGATAACTCTTGTTTTAATGGTATTACTTCTAGACATCAATCTCTGTGGGATCGATAAAATACATACTTATTACTTGTTGCAGTTTCAATAGCGTATACTTGCGCATAAGTGATTCTGAGTCATACTTAGCTTTAAGTTTTCTCTAAGTTAATTACTGTAAAATTATATTAGCACTCGGAACACAATCTTAGTAGATCAGTCGACTTGGACCAGGTCAGTTTGTGTAGGCCTACACCTGACTGGTTTACAGTACCATACGATGTATTCGTACATGCGCCGAGTGTCAGGTAGATGGCTCACCTAGACCGGTGGTAGCTCTCAAATATAGCATTATTTAGGCTATTATCTTAATATATTCTAAAGGTACTTGTACATTAATTGAATAAAATTTAGAGTTGGAATAGCATTAAGATGGGAAATTCATATAAATAAGATGCATGCATGATTTATAAGCTTAAATATAAAAGGCTAGGGAAAGTAGCGCATTTTAGAGTAAAATGTGAATGTTGAATGCTTTTTGTACGTAAATGCCAAAGATTCCATGCTGCGCTAATTTATTGCTATATCTACTGAAATTGGAAACATGGTTAGCATTACAATCAAAGGAGAAGCAGAAGGTCAAAATTCGCATCAAGACACTTTGGAGGTTGTAGACCGCGGGATCTTCCAAACAATATTTGCGAAGGACAAATATCCATTGTGGAAAAGAATTAATGCGAAGCGATGTGTAAATCAGAGCAATACGGATCTAGAAAAATTGATGCGAAAATCGCAGATCAGATGCAAAAGCCTCAATAAGGAAATAATCGGATGATGATACTAACTATCAGATTGCAGAATAGACAAATTGCAATAATCATGGGATTCATGCCTTAATCAGCAAAGATGTAGTTGACAAAATTAGAGGAAATCTATCGCAAGAATCAAGGGATAAGCTGCCAAAGATAAATTGCAATAAAAGGCAATAAAAGATATTTCCAAATCCAATCCTTGCCTTCCAAGTCGATTCCTTAGTCCCCAAGCATCTCAAGCTTATAAAAATGAGAAGAACCAAGAGAGAAAGTATTCCTGTTTTCGAAGTTCTTCTCCCACACTTGGGAGTAGGATTTCGAAGCGAAGATCGCGTTCCTATTGACACGGAGTCCCGTTCTTCAAGCAACCGCCATTTATAGCTTTTCTTTATCGTTTTCTAGTTTATCTTTTCTACTTTGTTTCTTTACTTTTTTTTTTAGCGCATACATTACTTTTCTAATGAAGTATTATTTATATTTCATTGCTATGCTTTATATGTTCTTTACTTTCATGTCTAGCTAAGCATCTTAGGCAAAGGTTAAGGGTACGGGTTGTAGAAGCATTAACTAGGGTAAAGGGAGTTGTTAATTGAAGCATGTTGAATTAGGATCTTAATTAAATAGTAAATGTCGACCGATCAT
>JBBMKA010073989.1:0-15328 GCA_037833695.1 Sechiopsis laciniata | reverse complement strand
TCTAGTCATTTATATGAATATATGTAATATATTGAAACATGACCTAACAAAGTTCTAATAGTAGAATTATTCTTTTGAATTTAGTGGATTCCTTAGACATGAATATAACATTACAACCATGATAAGATTGATTTAATTTTGACCTTGTTAAACGTCGTGCTATAAAAGGAGGTTATAAAAGCAGTGATCAGGTTGGGCAAGATTTGAGTGGGAGTTTTGGTCATACAAGAGTGGATAAATCCTCATCTTAAATAGAACTGATATCCAGGCCCCTTGATGAGTAAGAATTGAAAATGCATGGCCATGCTCTATGGATTAAGAAGTCAATCTATGTTTTAAAAATTCGAACTCGGATATCAAGGAATAGAATTTGAGAAACATCATGGAATACATCAGATGTTAATCATGTTGTCAAATTCTGGTATTAAGAGATTTAAGAAATTTAGTATTGCTAGCTTGTCTATGGACAAGTGGGAGATCGAAGGAATCGTGTCCTATGACAAATCCCGGCAATTACTAAATATAAATATGAATTATTATGGAGATAATAATTATCGTATTTTAGTAATTAATAATTACTTGCTAGAAAATAATTATTATCGCTAGACTAATTAGATTGGACTAACAACTAAAGTATCTAATTCCTAAGAGGTCACACATAATAGCAATGGGCTAAACCAAACATAAAGCCCAAAAGGTTTTATATTGGATGGTCATTAAGAGTTATACATGGGTTTTGGTTTTCTTCTTTTACCTAACCCTAAATATATATATATATATGGGGTTAAGAGAAAGTGAAACAGAAACTTTTTCCTGAGATTGAAAAACCCTAACCCTAACTCCTTATTGTGCTTTCACATCCCAATAAAAATAAGAGAGTGAATCAGTTCACTGTCTTCTGTACTAGCAAATGTGGGATCGTTCCATTGCTGGTGGACTAATTGGAGGGATTGCAGTTTGAGCCCTAATATCTCCTTGCAGCTGCGTTCTTTCTTGCTTGGGAATCAAGCATCAAAGGTTGTAATTCTTTACTACCTACTTGATTCATATAATTATCATGCATGTGATTCTGTCATAGATGTTAGGAAATTGTTTCCTGAAATTCCGCTATTTGCATATATGAATTCCTACAGTATTAATGTACACCAATGATTAAAAGTTCTTGGTTAAAATCTTTCCGTCCTAAATTGTTGTAGAACTAAAAATAAAGAGTTACAATTGAGCACAACAGAGACATGCTAATCCTTTTGTTTTAAAAAAATAAAATAAATTAAGCAGGCTCTAGAAAAAAAATGAACCCAACCAAAGCCCAAAATTTGGTGGGGTACATGTTTTAAAAGAAAATGCTAAGGCATGGTGAATGATCAGAGTTTGATTGAATTTCTTGAATATAAATGGACAGGAGGGTATCATGATCTTTAAACTTTGTTAACCCTTATTCTAAAGGTTAAAGGGCCTTATATAATGGAAGATCTCTAAACAATTAGTCTCTCTGCAACGTTCTTTGCAAAGTCATTACAAAGATCTTAATTGGCTTTGAATGCATTCCATGTTGAGAAAGGGAGAAGAAAGATAATGTAGTAGTTTAATTGGACAAATAGGTAGGAATACATCTAAGTATTTTAAGAGAGACTTAAAGAAATAATTGGTAAAGTTCTTCAGATTGGAAAGAAAAACTAATTCTAATAAGGGGGATGCTACGAAAACGACAATCAACAACCGATGCAAAGATATAGAAAACGTAAAAGAAGAAGAAAAACACACAGAATTACATTGTTCACTAACGTTGTGTTAGCTAGTCCACGGGCAGAGAGGGAGAACAATTTTACTAAGGAGAAGGGAATAATAGAGTACAGAATGAACATCATAATCGACTAGGGTTTAATTCGAGCTTATATATGCACTTTCATTAAACCCTATTACAGAATGCGTAAACAATAAATCAGAATGGGCAACAGAATGCGGATGCATAAACACATGCGAATACGAATGCTCTTACGTTGCAGAGTGCAAATACGAGATGCGCTAAATGCATGTGGAATGCATTGCAGCAGTGCAGAAAGCATTTACGCAATGGGAAAAGCATAATGCGTTTTCGCAACGGGACGTTGTCCCCGCACCCCCACTCGCTGACAGGACAGCGAGATCCCTGACAACTAACCATAGGGTATTCAACGTTCAAGGGATATCTTAACAGAGGAAAAGAACTTATTAAAGAGTAGTTGCTTAAGCCATTTTCCTATACACACAATGAACTTCTTTAGAATTCGCGATAACTTATTATCCGTGAGAGTATCCAAATCATTTTAAATGCAACTCAATTTTTCATATACCATTTGACACTAAAACATTTAGATTCAAGAAAATTGGTGAGAAATGAACATTAATTTCATTTTTTATTTTTTACTTTGGTAGTTTTCAACTATATTTTACTGTAATTAACAACATTAAGTTTTTTTTTAGTGTTATTCGTGTAATTTTTTTTAATTGTTGTACTATTTAAAAGAATTTTAAATTACAATAACACTTTTAATTTTTAGGTTATGAAAAAATATTTTCTTAGTACTATGAATAGTTATTGCCTAGATTTCCTTATTTCCTGCTTTATGTAGTTTTTCTCTCTTTTTTCAGGTTAATGTCGTTAGGTGAGATTATGTGAGATGGCCTTGTTTCGCTCTGAGCCTCGGATGATAGATCTAACAACATTCTGTTTATTTGGACTATTTGGTGTTAGGATTGTTTGAATCGAATAGAGGAAGGTCGCAACTATAATAGATTAAAAATAACACTAATAATGAAGCGATGGAAAGAAAGAATGATACACTCATTTTATGTGAAACTCCCTTAAACAAATTAAGATAAAAACTACAGACAATGATAGAAAAACTTCACTATAAAAAGAGTAGTTACAACTTTCTCTCTTACAAAGTACAACAAATTTTCTTACAGGAAAAAATACTCTCTATTTTTATCTCACAACTACACTCACTAGGATATGGGATGTCTTGGAATGATTTAGGATGATTTGCCAAAAATGAACACTTATTTATAGGACACATAAACTTGGGCTCCAAGTAAAATCTAATAGCCATAATTTTGCCACATTTTCCTCTAGTAATCAAATAAATCATGTGCCTTTAGTTTTGCCACATCTTTGACTTTAGACAAAGTGCATATCTAAAACTTTCATGTTAAAGAAATCTTTAGATTTTTTTTTGTCCATCTAGAATAAATGAGGAGGATCTAAAGTCTTCTTTAGCCTTAATATTTAACATTTGGAACATTTGGAACTCAATGGGGGTAAAGAGGTTGAAAAGTCTTCTAAATTGGTTTACTTTTTCAATCAAGTCGTCTCATGTTTTTTATTGTTTCTTGTGACAGATCCTATCTTAGGTAGCGAGTGTTGAGAATACAAACAAAATGTAAGGGAGGATGAATATTTCCATTAGTATAAGATCTTTTGGATGAAACTAAAAATAAAGTCATCATGGTCTATGTCCAAAGTGGACAATATCACATACCAATGTGGAGATTCTCCAAGGGTTTGTCGTCCCTTAACAAATGGGATCAGAGTTGTTTCCTCTAATTTAACCATACTGGAAGAATCCTCAAGTATGAAACATAGATTTGTGAGCCTTAATAACGTATGACATAGTCATAATAAAAATTCATGGTTGAGCTCCTTTATATGTATTACGGTAGGAGTGCTTCTGAATGTGCTCGTGATTGAGCATTTGTGTACTCTAGGGTGGAAGTGCTTCTGAAACAAGTCTAAGTTCTCCAGTAAAAATTGCTTATGAGACTTGGATGTCACACTGCGTATTTTTTATTCCAATCCTCCAGGTATAATTTTATTGTTTCTTGAGAGTTCTGACCGAGATTCGGAACATTTTGAAACCCTAGGGGTAATTTGAATCATTTTATCCTTATGGACCTTCTTGCAATTACTAAAAAGTTTGTGAGTTTATTTGTGTAATTTCAGGAATTTTAGGGGATTAGTTGTAAATAGAGAAAGTATCTTTTGAGAAGGGGCACTTATTTGGTTGTCATTTGGCATTTGACACACACGATGTCACTTTTTAGGTACTTGAAGTTTCATAAAATTTCCAAACCAAAAAGAACAAAAAAAAAAAAAAAAAAACCAATTATGGTGATTGATTTATGTACTTGAAGTTTTTGGGTCTCAAGCTTTGGCGAGAGGGCCTGATGGGCAGCTTGGGTCCCGAAGAGAAAGCTTAGAAAGGAGGGGAGGCTTTGAGGTTTTGATTTTGATTGTGTGATTGGATGTTATCTAGACACGTGGCGAAATGGGATCTTGATGGATGATTTGGACTATCACTTATGAAGTGCCACTTTGGATAGAGTGGATAAGCCTATTCTTCTTCATATGGGAGAAGATCTTGGACCTTGTATATTAATGATTTGTGTTGAGAAAGTAAGAACGAAAGAAAAAACAAAAAAGAAGAAGAATTTGATTCATTATTTTTTTTTTAAATTCAGTGAGTGTCTAAATAATTTAACACACCGTTTGACTATTTTGATAGAATATACCATATAATCCTACAAAACTGATAAGAAATTATATTCTTTTTATATGAATAACATAAAAACTTAAATACTTGAGAGAAAAAACGGTGATTTTAAATAAAGGATAGTTGGCACGCACACCACATAAGGGTAGAAATAAAATTCAATAAGACTACATCTAATTACAACAATAAACTATCTTCTTTTTTTTTTTAACCAAACAATAAACTATCCTTAAAAACCTCTTTTAAGGCCTGTGTGTATCAACTTGGGCATTATTGGTGGTGTCATTTCTATTGATTTGAAATGAAATGAATTGGGCCCACGATGTCATTTTTTGTTCACTGAGGTGTCGGCCAAAGAGATGAAAATGGTGGGAGGCCAGCTGAATTATTTGTGAAATGGCAATTAAGAATGAATTTTAATAAATGAAAAATTCAAAAATTGGAAAAAGTTTTTGCATGGAAAAGAGTTGTGCATGTCAGAAGCTACGATGAAAAACAAAAGAAATAGAAAATTGGGGAATGAGGGACTTGATACAAAAAATGAAAAAAGACAAAAGAAATGCTTTTGTTTCAATGGTCATTGTATTTTAACGGTTGAGGCTGAGGTTCAGTCCTGCCAAGACCAATAAAAAAACTACGTTGGAACGTTTGAGCATTAATAAATGTCAAAATCCCCAATTGGCTACACACTCGATATTTTTTTAGCATGTTATTTTAACTTTCTATAAGTTGTATTTCAGTTGAAGTGATTAGAGGAGAAGTTGGTTGATAAAAAACATTTTAATATCGTGATGAAATATCCTTTTGAAAGAGACTTCGCTCATCTATGGTCTTGAATATCGTTTCTTATTCTTTGGTGGGTTTTTTTTTCCTTATAGTCTTCTTGTTGGTAAAGTTAACCATCAAAACTTCTTTAACGTGAACCAATGTATTGTTAACTAATTGTTACTGATTTTTCAAATTGAGATTTAATATTCCTTTATGTAAAAATAAAATTAGTTTAAAATGTGTCTCATATAAATTTATGAACTTTTTAATCTTAAGTTTTTTTGTCTCTTAGTTGCTCTCAATCCAAATTGTGGATCGAAATCAAAGTTTTATTTGAGATTTGCAAAGTTTAGTTTATTTTCTATTGAAGCACTTAATTTAAAAAAACAAAGTTTGAAAAAAATATTAGTCTATATATTTGAATTTAGTTCTTTTATTTACATTTTTTCCTTGCTTGCTTTAAATAAATTAGATTTTGACTAAAATTAATATCGATTGTAGTTTAAAAAATAAAACAAGAATAGAAAGAAGTTGGGAATAATATCAAACGAAAATGAAAAGAAAAAAAGAACTTAAAAGTTGCAGATTCTACAAATATTTTTGTAATTATTTCCGGTCCCCGTCATTAAAAAAGAAACATTAAAAAATTTCAATTTTTCTATTTTAAAATACTAGTGATGAAAAAGTCCATTTGGAAAAAAATCCAAATTTTTTAATCAACAGTCAAGTCTTTGCAATTACAAAACTACAGTGTTTAAAAACAAAAATTACAAGTATCTTAAAGAAACGGCACCGTTTAAACTACCGAAGAAAAAAAAAACCCACCAACATAACAGAGTAAAGTAACCACGAACCCGGACCCACCATCTCTGCAAATCTCCTCCGCCGTACCGGAAAACCCACCGCCCTCAATCAGCTCCTCAAATATCAAAGAACATCTTCTCAAACATCTTCATATGTCGAGTCTGCAGCGAAATCGCCACCGACAAGCTGCCGTCGCTGGAAGCACTAGGGATTATAAACGACAACCCCTCGTACGCGATTCCGCCGGGGCCCATAAAAATCGGCCGCCCCCACCCGAAATCGGCGTCGTGAATCGGCAGCCGAGCCCAGCTCGTGATCCCCAAATTCGGGCACCGGAAAGTATGAGCGCCGCGGACCAACGCCGATATGTCCGGCTGAATCTCCAGATAGTCCAACGCCGATCTCAAATACTCGTTGTCCATTCGAATTAAGGCGTCGTGGATCTTCCCGGCGGCGAACCACGTCGGATTCGACATCAGATCGCCGGCGACGGCGACCGGCGTTGCCGTGAAGATGACGTTGCCGAAGTAGCCGTTGGGGAGGGGCGGGCGCAACCGGGCACGGCCGTCGGTGGCGATGTAGAGCTTCGTGTCCTGATCCTCTGGGAGGTCACGTGCCTTGCACGTGCACCGCCACACGTGGCCGGAGAGCATCTCGTAGGAGCTGTAGTTTGTGGTGTTGCCGTTTTCTTTGGATTTGGCTTTGAGGAGATTGAGCTGCTCGCGGCTGAATTTGAAGATGGAGACGCTGGTTCCGGTTGGGTCGGGTTGGACCGGGGTTTTCATTGGCGGAGCAGGTTGGTATTCGACATGTCGGAAGAGTGGTTGAGGTGGGTCCCGCGCGCGGAGAAGGGACCGGTCGATGAACGGCGAGAGCTTGAGGTCGAGGCCGCGCGACATGTCGGACCAGGTGTTGACGAAGTGGAGACCGGAGAAGCCGTCCGCCGCGTGGTGTTGCATTCCGACACCGAGGGAAACGCCGCCGCATTTGAAATGCGTCACCTGAACATAACAAAAATGAAATAAATTCAAAACAATTACTCTCAAATATTGTGATTTATTAGGCCCATATTTTGAATTGAAAAAGAATATTCGTTTTTTAGTTTCTTTTTGCTTTTTTTTTTTTTTCCTTCTTCTTAATGTGTGTAAATGTATGATTTTCTTACCTGTTTTAATTTCTTAAGGAATTATGCAATAAATGTATCAACAACTAAAAACATGCCCATCTCGAACATTCTGGTTGTCAAGAAATTTTAGATTTCTTCGAAAGAGGAATCAAAGAGTCCTCGCAAGACGCGTAGAGATGTCCATTTTTTCTGCGGGAAATTTCCGATTTAGCGCGGAACGGGGCAGGGGACGGAGGAAAAAAATTTCCCGTGGGCTAATTGGGGCTGAGGAAGGGGAATGTATTCTCCGTCCCCGATTCCCCGATCTCCGTCCTGTTTACTTTTTTAAAATATTTTTTTCTACACTTCACCCCTTTAATTTTCAAATAAAAATATATTTGTTGATGAATATTTTTCTTTAATAATTAACATTATAGTTGAAATTTATAGATATTTTATAAGAAAATCTAATTATTTATAAGTATTGTCTAAAAAAATATTTAAAAAATGTAAAAAAAAGAAGAAAAAATCACCGCGGAGAATCCGACCCCGCCGGGAATCCCGCCCCGATCCCCGAGAAAAAAATGAAACTTTTTCCGAGGACTGAGATTAAATAAGGTGGCGGGAACGGAGACGGAAAAGTCATTCCCCACCCCGTGGACATCTCTAAGGACGCGCCCGGGTGGCTTCTTTTCTACTTCTTTTTTTGGTTTTCTAGAGATTTTTCTTTCATTTTCTTTATGAAGATTTTTCTTTTTTCTTTTTCTTTCCCACTTATTAATCATATTTTTTTCATGTTTTAATGTAATATTGACCTCAAAATTTGTGTTTGAGTCCCAAATCTCCTATAATACTAAATATATATAAAATTGATATATATTCTTACTTATTATTTTATTTCTCATTTTTCGATGGATTAATTAAAAATTATAACTTAAAAATTGTATGCTTAGCTTAAAAAAAAAAGAATAAACAAAAAGTTCAAAATAAAATATAAAAATCACTTCTTTAAAGAGCGAATAAAAAAGAAAAAAAAATAGTAAAAGAAATAGAAAAGATGAAAAAATAATAATAATAATAATAATAAAAAACTAGTTTAGCTTGTGGGGTCCCCTTGAGACTTTTATGAAGCCATTATTGTTCTAACACATCTCTATCAAGATTAAACAACCTATAAGTATTTTTCACTTATTATATATTTTTTTTCCGTTTTGAATTGTATTATTTCTTATTGAAAAATTGTGATGGATAGTCCAATTTCAAAAAATAATTGCAGATCTAAATACATTTTAAAAATATTTGTATCCATAGTCAAACATACGGTATGATTAATACTCGTTATATAACATAATTTAAGGTATTAATACAATATTTTGTATTATTAATACAATATTATATGTTATTAATACAATATTGTATATTAATATAGTATTATGTATTAATAATATTGTATGATTAGTATTAATTATACCGTATGTTTGACTATAATTTCTTTTTTTTTTTTTTTTTTTTTTGCCTAGTATTATAAATAATTTTCCAATTTGGTCTATTCCTAAATAAACCTCTTTCTTTTTTTACTATAAATTATTAAATTATTAAAAATAATTATTTATTGAGAAAAATATTATAGGTTTAATTAAAAAATATAAGTATAGAATAAAATATAAAAATAATATAATTATAAAGGTGGGTAAAAAGTTTCTAAAAAAAATTATGAAAGAAAAACAAAAAGAAAATAAATTGCCACATCAGCCTGCCAAGCAGGGTCTCGTAGAGACTTGTCTGAAGGCAAGTAATTCCCCTATTAAAAACAATTGGTAGTGAAATATGAGTGATGTGACATAACAGTTAATTAGATGAGAATGTTTGAAGTGTTCGTGAATTCTATTTGGAGTCATTACTTCTATCAAGGATACTAGATAGGGTAAAATCAATTGATCCAAACACTATTATGGGAAGAGCCCCAAACTCTACCCTATAATAAATAAATAAATATATATAAATATATAATTGTTGTATTCTATGAAAAAGGTTCAAACTGAAATGATCGATCACCTGATTGTTTCATTATTTGGTAAAAACTCAATTCAACACTAAGATTAGAAGTTCGATCCTGAACAATATTTAACAGTTACAGTAATATTATGTAATAATGCCGCTGAACAACTATTCTTATTGATTTTCTTATCTTTAATTTATGTGTGAACTTTTCTCTTCTTTTTTTTTTCATTATAAAGCACTTATCATCTGCAATCTTATCTACAAATATTACAAAGTTTTAATATTCAAGTGAGTATGGTATGAAAGTTGGAAAAAGAATAATGTTAAAAAAATATATTAATTGTTGGCCTCGAAATATACTTAAAAGCCGGGTAGGCGTTGTCAAAAAATGGTCTATTGTTAATATAATAACTTTTAACCAAAGTTTTGGAATGAAATTAAAATACAGAAAAACTTACCATAAAACATAATAATAAATGAAAAAAACGTAAGCAGTAAATCATTACCATAAATTTATCTCAAATTAAAAAAAAAATCATTACCATAAATTTAACAAAAAAGTTATAAAAAAACAAAAATAAAAAAATAAAATGAAAGCGTTATGTTCGCACGTTAATATTCAAAATTTCTGAATTAAAATAACCCAACATTGGTTTCTTGGATCCTAACTTTTTTTTTTTCCTTGGATCTTAACTTAATTTTTCTTGCTGGATTTTAACTTTTTTTATTTTCTTTGGATCTTAACTTTTTATTTTCTTGGATCTTATATCATCAACCAATAAGAGATAACAGGACAAGACCTTCCTCACCAAATATTATTGTACTATATTTTTTTTTCCTATTCCTTTCCGATTTTACAAGTTCCGTCTTCCATCCAAATTAAACTATCCTTCTTAGATGACGAATTGAATACAACAAAACAATTTATTAATAAATCGATTTAATCACAAATCATTAGCTAGTTTTTTTTTTTTAAAGGGAAATCATTAGCTAGTTTGTACTTTAACAATTAAATAGAAACTTCTTGTATTATAAAAATGAAAAGGTCAATATAAAATTCCCTAAATACACGACCGCAAGCATCTATACAATCATCTATATATAAAATTATTCTTATTTATTTATTTAAACAAAAAAAAAAAAAAAAAAAAAGTAATGCTGGCGACTAATTGGAACTCAAGTACAAAGCTCTCAGACTATTTCTTCTCAATTCTCAACTGTTTCATTTAATTATCATTTCGAACCAAAATAATTAATAATATTAAACATTTAAAATATAAATTAGAAAACGAGGCGCGAGTTGTGTGATACCTGTAACACCAGCAACGGATACGACTCGATTCCGGCGGAGTAATCGACGGCGGGAATAAGCTGCCGAAGCTGCAACGTCGGCGCGAAATCACCGAAATCGTCGATAACGGCCGTGGTCTCGGCTTCGACAAGGAGAACGCCTCCGGCATTACAGTCGATCTCGATACGACCGTCTTCATCGCGACGCAACCGACCGGCCATTGGATAGAACGGCACCAGCGCCTTGCTGAGACCTTGCTTGAGAACCTGACCGTCGAAGAAATCGGAATCGCCGGTCGGGCGGTAGAAGTAGACGCTCGGCGTGTGCATACTCGGAACGACAAGGTCGACGTTGGAGTTCCAGAGAGTCCGGCGCGGCGTTTCCTCCGCCGGAGTAACCATCGTCGAATCCTTCACAGTGATAATCATTTTGGATGGATTGATCGGAGTTTCAGAAATGAAAATTGGGGATATTATGAGAGAGAATTAGAAGAAGTTAATTAGAGTAAAATCAGGGAGAAATGAAATCGCCCTGAGAGAAAATGGAAGGGATGGAGAGGTATAAATAAAGATAAGGGGAAACGGGGTTAGCCGGTGATCCACCAACCACCAACCCCCAGCAAGTGCATTTGGTCGACTGACACGTGTCGTTGGCACGCATAAGCGATTTTTATGTGGTGAGAAATATATAAACGGGAGTTGGTAAGACAGCAACCTAACACCGCACCCACTTTAAAACGGTGCGTTTGCGTTGGGTAGCTATTTCTATTTCTATTTCTATTTCTTTTTAAGTAAAATAATTATTTGCCGACAATAGTTTAATGGCATTTTCGTACCCTCAATGATCGTGATTATAAATTTGAATCCTTTCCTCTAAATAATTATAATTTAAAAAAAGAGTAAAATAACTATTTTCATTTATTTATCTTTGTAGTTCAAGGTAATATTTTAACAATCTCAAAATAATAGCAATCTCAATTTACTCTCACAACCGTTAGGAGAAACAATCAACCTCATGATTGTTAGTTTATATAAATTGTTGTTACAATTCTATTATTATTGGGATGAATTCAATAAAATTAGAGATGAAATGTTTAACCTGTATATACTGATTCTCATGATCAAATTCATGACTGTGATGTTGAACTCAATTTTCACCAAACAATAAAATCATTTAAACCTTTTCGATTATTTCAAATTTTAATGTATCTACTGCAGTATTTGATATTTGTTAAAAATATCTATGAATTTATTCAATATATAATTAAATTGTTTTAATCCAAAATTCCCAATTTTGTACATAATACATCGTTAAATTTTAAATAAGTGATTTATCCGATTCAAAATTTAATATCCAAGGATATATACTAGACACTTATTCATGAATCAATAAAAACACAATTTAAAATTTAAAAATCTATTA
Source organism: Sechiopsis laciniata (assembly GCA_037833695.1). Lineage (NCBI taxonomy): Eukaryota > Viridiplantae > Streptophyta > Magnoliopsida > Cucurbitales > Cucurbitaceae > Sechiopsis > Sechiopsis laciniata. Next base: position 3,405 of record JBBMKA010073989.1, on the reverse strand, counting down.
AACACACTTTAAATTCTAAAAATCGAATAAATAAAATTACAAAATTTCAATGAACATGATCGTTTTATTTTTAAAATCCAAAAATCAAATGTCTATTTTTAATTTTATAATAATCTAGTCAACTTTATTTTTAATGTTTAAAAATTAAGTTTAAAAATAATACTTCTACTTATCTTTTTATGGAATTTTTCGTCCCTATATTTTAAGCCAAGCCAAGCCAAAAATTAAAATTATATAATTTTTTTTAAAAAATAAATAATTTTGAAATGTAGTTAAAAATTCAAATGTTCTCTCGGAAAAAAGAAGTTCAAAAAAATTTGACATTTTTGTTTGGAATGTGGAATATGAATGTAAAGATGGGCCACATGATAGACGTGGAAGCATAATGTTTTTGCAATTTCGATGTGACAATTTGCATGTTTAGGTTTGTGATGGATTTGATACAAGTCCGGCTCCCTATAATTTAAATGACCTAATGTATTACTAAAAAAAGAAAAAGAGTTCCTACCAACCGCACATCACAAAAAAAAAAAGAAGACGCAATATGAGCTTTGTACTAAAAAAAATAAAAATAAAAATTTTAATTAATTATTTTCATCCATAACTACTCTATAATATATTTTTTCTTACTTAGATATCTATATCTTATTTATATTTTTAGAAATCAAATTGAAATTTAGAAATAAAAAAATTAATTTTCAAAAACTTTTTAAAAATATATATATATATAGTTAGCATTCACTTATTTTATTAAGGAAAAATTAATACATTATAAAAAAGAGTGAACATATTCTAGAAAATTTGAGTAAAAATAAGATTAAATTTAAAAAATAAAAAATAAAATAATTATCAAATGAGACCTTAATTAATTACTTTCTTTATTGAAAATTCATATTGCTCTTCATCTTTTATAAAATGCTTCAACTATTTTGGAATGGTTAATCGTTAGGAAATTAGACAAAAAGTTGTTGTGATACAATGTAGTTTTTCTGAATTTAATCTAAATAAGCATTTGAATCATTATTGTATCTTCAATTTTTTTTCAAATTTATTTCAGTTTATGTAACACCCAAAAAATTTACAGTTAAAAGATAATAACATGAAATTTAAATTTTAAGTCTCTGGTCCAGCTGCCACCCTCCTAAATTTCATTGATCACAATTCCAACTCACACAACTCATCGCGTACGTCCATGCTGAGGTAACGCTTCTGATTCTTACAATGTACTATTAATAAATTCAAGCTAACTACAAATACACTAACTCACCTTGAAAAACATCATCTCACTTTGGAGTAAGTCTTCTCACACTAATCGCACGCTTAAACATATTATATATAGCTCGGGTGCACTATAATATCTTCAACCAACAAGTACAACCACTCTTAAATGAGTAATCCACAACTAGCAACTCACCTCACATCCTCAAATAAGTTCAACACAACCAACGACTCACCATACCCTCCCCAATGAGTGGAGCACCGCTAATATCTCACACTGCACCTTCAAATGAGTGATACACGCTAGTATCTCACACCGTACTCTTAAAGGAGAGATACACTCTAGTATTTCACACTGCACACTCAAATGAGTGATACATATTGGTATCTCACACTTCACTCTCAAAGGAATGATACACACTAGTATCTCACACTGCACTCTCATAGGAGTGGTTCACGCTGGTATTTCACATTGCACTCTCAAATGAATGATACCCACTAGTATTTCACATTGCACTCTCAAAGGAGTGATACACGCTAGTATCTCACACTTTGCTCTAAAAGGAGTGATACTTCGCTAACAACTCGTACACCTCTCAAAAAACAACAACACGCTACAAACAATCCACACAACATTCTAAAAGGAATGTAACATACCGAAAACTCACCATGTATTCCTGAACATTCACACAACAAATAGGAATGTACAAGGAGTAAAAACATAGCTACTTACCTCAAAGATAGAGTAGAAAAATGTGCATCACCCAACACTCCGAGCTTTGAGCTGCAAGAACCTGCAAATGATTCATCACTCAGAATGACATCCTCGGCTTGAATAAAAAACAGAGGAAGAGAAGAAAGACGTCGTTTCGTTTAAAAAACGAAAAACACACCACTAAAGAATGACTCAACAAACACGCGCCTCACACCTAGAAGATCAAGCATCGTCGTTTTGTTTCAAGCCAAAATGACGTCTCGTGGACTTGGACAATATTTAACCTTTTGACTTTTTTTTTTCCTTTCTTTCTCTAGGATCTTACGGTTTACCATCATGTTAATTTTGTATCTGTAACGGCCCAGTTTTTCTTTTCGATTTTCCAGGTACGTTCGGTTACTTTTTTCTGTTGTTCGGTTGGGCTGTTAAGGCAGCTTGGACCTTTAGGGACATTTTGGTAATTTTACCTTCAGGGGTAGTTTCGTGATTTTCCAGGGTTTCGGGGTTATTCGGTTAAATTGCTAAGTTTGGGTTTTCCTTCGGTTTCAGGTTTCTAAAGCTAACATTGCTTTTTGGGAGGTATGAAGCTTCTGTTAATTATTTGGGAAAATAGAAGAAAAAGACGTCATCGCTAAGACTCGAAGCCGGAACCTGGGAGGACACGTGTCGCGACCAGGTTCCTCTCTTCCTTTTGCCGAGACCTAGCTAAAAGAAAGAAAAGAGAGCCACTTTTTTTTTCCATTCGCATATTTCTCTTCTTCCTCATTCTATCTTTTCTCTCCAAGAACCCTAGCCGAGACCTCCCCCATCGCCAAGCCCTTTAGCCGAGCAACACCGCCAGATCGTACGTCACCCCAGCACACAGCTCCCTTCGCTCGCCCTTCTATCGAGCCACAGCAGCAGCGCCACGCCCCAGCAGCCAGATCGCACGTTGCCTTCACCCGCGTGCCTCGCCGATCCCCTGTCGCGATCGCCAGCGCCCTCCGCCTCAGCGCCCAGCTTTCCGCGTCCCGATTCAGCCCACGCGCCCAGTAGATCACGCATCCCGCCGCGATCGCACGCATGCCTCCGTCCAGCAGCTTCGCAGCAGCGATCTTCCTGCCGCAATCGTCCGTCAGTCGCACGACTGCTCGCCGAGTTTCGCCGCACGCCCTACTCTCGCACCAGCCCCGTGTCGCAGCCGACCTGCTGCAAGCGATCAGCCGTTCGCCCTCGCTCGTGTCCTCGTTGCACAACCTTTGTCGCTGCTGCACGAGCAGCCTTCACTCGCCCTTCGCTGAAGTTGCCTCTGCCAAGCCCTGCCTTGCAGCCTTGTCCGAGAGTTGTCGCACGCCAGCCGCCGAGAGCCAGTTGCCGAGCCTTGGTCCTCGGTTAGGGTAACTTCTCACCAGCCTTGTGCGTTTGGTTACCTGTTTCTGTTTAGCTGCTAGATGTTAATTATTTATTTGTAATTTATCTGCTAGGTTGTTGGT
>JBBMKA010073968.1:0-15331 GCA_037833695.1 Sechiopsis laciniata | reverse complement strand
GTAGATTTTTCCTATATATATATATATATATATATATATATATATATATATAGATACATACATATATATTTATGAATAAAAACTTAACTTTAGTGATGTCTTGTGCAATCTAATCCTAAATGTTGTTAAATTAAAAGGAAAAAAAATTGAATTTAGTTCTTTTTACTTTTAGAATTTAAAATATCACATTCTTATGAATGGATAACAAATTAAGTACGTAAATATAACTCTATATATATGTTTAAATAATCACTTAATTGCCGTCATCCATAAAAAAACACATGAATAATTAGTTTCATGTATTTAATTTGTCAATAATTATGACTATTTATTAAATTTTTATCAATTATGAATTAAATTTTAACTTTTAAAATTATAGAACTCAATAATTATATCTTATTTATAAAACACTAAATTTGAACTTTTAAAACCATTAAATTTTAAACTTTTAACTTTATAGACGAAATTTAAAATTTACATAATTTTTTTAGTTAAAAAGTAAATGAGGGGTAACTCAGATCACATATTTTGATTCCGTCGATTTATTTTATTATTATTTTTTTTTTTTGAGAATATCTGTCGATTTAATTAAGAGCACATGTTTAGTTCAAATAATTAAACTACATACTTTTTGAGATGTTTGAATCATTTGTATTTCAAAAATTGTAAATGGAAAATTGAAACATCTATTTTTGGAATTGTATTTAATGCTTTTTACAATAACTTATGTTTGGCTTCACTTGTTTGAGTGTTATTAAAGCATTAAAATAAATAAATTATATAAAATAAATAATAAATTAAATTATTTTTTAAAAAAATTGACAGTAATGATAACAAAATATTGAAACTTCAAATCTAACCTATTTTTAGTATTAGATCTTTTAATTGTTTTAGATGTCCATTATTATTTAGTTGATATAAATTTATCAATTGAATATTTAATCGAATAGGTGGATGACGCATTGATTATCTTATTTAGTGTTATTTTATTTCAATTCCATAATCATGGATTCAAACTTAAAAATCAGTATTTGATTCTCATATTATTTAAGAGCATTATACTTAAGGTTTATTGATCATAGGAAAAATTGCACAAACCACCCTTAAACTATAAAGTTTGTAACAATCACACCCTCAAACTATTGATTTGATCAATTATACCCTCGAGGTTTGATAAACGTTGTAATTTACTTCCAAATTTAAATTTGAATATTATAATAAAGGATATAATTGTAGTATATATATATAAAAAAAATTTCTTCTTCAACTTCCCTCGTCCCTTCAATCATCCTTTATCTCTCTCTCTTTGTGTTGTTCATCCTCAATCTCATCCCCTTCCAAAATTTCCCCTTTCATCTTTCACATTTCTCTTTTCTATTATTATTTTTTTCTTAATAAAATGAGTTGAAACGAAAGAATTGATAAATGAATTTAAGTTTCAGAACTGGGCGTATGTATGGGTGGCAATGGCAAGTTCCGGTGGAGGTCATTCGCCCCGCTTACCACTAAGTTTGGCAATGGCAATATCACTAACTTTTTCTCCCACCGCCGCTCTTCTTCGAAGCCTCCTCAAGAGTTCATTTGCCCAGATTCTGGTTCGTTAATGGCGGACCTGTCGTCGTCTCTTCCGGCCAGACCTTTGAGCGGATTTCTCCGCAGGTTTGCCGCAATTTACATCCAAGAATCCAAGCCCAATCCAGCTAAAATATACCTTCAATTCTTTATAGCAGGTTGTTTCTCAGGATATGAATACTAATTGGTGCCGGCCTTTTACTCAAGAGGATGTCAAAGAATTGGTAATGGTTTTCTCAACTCCAATTTTTGGAACTAAAGAATTGGTTATGGAAAATTTTATTAGGAAAAAAATAATTGAAAGGAGAAGTTTGAAAGATCAAAAGGGAAATTTTTGAAGGGGATGAGATTGAGGATGAACAATACAAAGAGAAAGAGATAAACTACCATGGAAGAGACCAGCAAAGTTGAAGAAAGAAAATAAATTTTTATATATGACAGTTACACTTTTTATTATAATATTCAAATTTAAATTTGGAAGTAAATTGCAATACTTATCAAATTTCAAGCGTCTAATTGATCAAATCAATAGTTACCACATAGTTTAAGGGTTATTTGTGCAACCTTCCCAAAAAATTATAATTTTTCATTGGTATCAATTTACCCCTTAGATTATATTTTAAAAAAAACATAGGCAAACGTTATAAATTGTTTTTTTTTTCTTTTTAATTCAACAAAATTTTAAATATTCAAATTTATCAATTGAAAATTTGAGCCCAACTTAATAAATAAAATATACTTATTGAAAATATCACAACTACAATTTTCAATGCTTATTATCATTTTTTCTTTTATTCCAACTCAATAAAATATCAATTTATAACCTAAGTTTTATCGACAAATAACTAAAATTAATATCACAACTACAATTTTCAGTCCCTTTCAAAAAAAAAAAAAATTACATCTAATTTTTATCAAAAAAAATATATATATATAATAATAATAATAAAAATTATATCAGTTTAAGCTATATAATCTCTTATTAAAAAAAAAAAAACTATAACTTTTCATTCGAATCAATTTACCTTTAGATTCTATTTTTAAAAACATATGTATACGTTATAAATTTCTTTATTTAAAAAAAATCAACAATAATTAGATATTAAAACCAATAATTTTTATGTTTTCAAAAAAAAAAAAAAAAACTAATAATTTTTATTTATAAAATCATATATTATATCAATTTAGTAATTAATTGATACAGAAAAATTTCAATTATTGGAATATAAACATTAATTTATGACATCATAGTGAAATTAGAATTTTTCATTTAAAAAAAAAAAAAAAAACCTATTAAAGATTGCAATATTGTCTTTACATTTGAAAGAGTGGAAAATTATCTCCCATTGATTTTGAAATCTATATATTTTAATATGGTATTAGAACTCTTTTTGAGTATGGTTTGATCAATTTTACGTACATTAAAAAATTTTAAAAATTAATTTTCAAAAAAAGAAAAAAAAAAAAAAAACCTCAAATGAGTATTTAGTTCAAAGGATCAAATTTAAAATTGGTGAAACCCAAAAATACATAAAATCCTCCCAACATAATTAGATGTCTGCACTGTCCAATAACAGCCGACGGGAGCAATAGGCAGCATCAGTATATTTTTATGACTTTCATGACGGAATTCATAGTTTCAAATTGAGAAATTTGAAGAAAAAGATGGAGAGAAAATAATAATTATATATTTAACTTTTTTAAAAAAATGGACAAACCTCATGAGCAAAAGCTTCGAATTCGGGTTTGGAGAGATCCGAATGAACGGTATCGACCATCTGTTGCTCGTTTTCATCCACCAATTTCAACAGATTCTTCAGTTGTTTCACTCTCCATTCGTAGCTTCTCGTCTTCCCGGAATTATAACTCTCTCTCAGCTCCGCCACCGCTCTCGCCGCCGCTTCTCCGTCGAACACCGCCGCTTTCTCCTCCGCCATCGCCGGAATCCGATAAGAACAGAGATAGATAGAAAGAGAACAAAGACAGAGAGGCTGGAAAGTAGTGGAGTTTTTCTGGTCTCTGTTCTCCACCGAAAGAGGATTATAAATGATTGTTCTCAAGAGAACCGAGACAAAATAGGAAAATGGCAAATTTTTAAACAGTTATCAACTTTTAATAAAAATTTAAAAAAAATATATAGCAATTATTGGTTTTGATCCTTGGATTCTTTTTGGTTTTTTTTTTTTTTATAAAAAAATTAAGTTCTCTAAAACTTTTATGCAAAATTAATTTGTATAAATTAGTTAGTAAATGAGTTGTTGCCGAACACGCATAGAAAATGAGTACTTTTTAAATTTATTGGGGCACAATATTATATTAGATAAGTATAAAATTTCAACTAAAAATTAATTTTTATAGAGTAAAGTATCCTATATAAATAATAATAATTATTATTTTTTATAACTTCGATGCAAGGAAGAAGAATAAATCATTTATCTCATAAATGATAAGAAATCTTTTTATATTTTCAATGTAAAGTACTGCATAAATAACCCAAAATCAAGGATATTAAATTAGATTACCACAAAAAATTAATTCAACGTGATATCAACTAAACCATTTTAGTGTTATAGTTTTTATTTGAAATTGAATATTTGAATTAAAGGAAATTGTAATGCGCAGCAAAAACATCTTATTTTTTAAATTTAAGCGATGGTATTTGAAATTTACAAATATAGCAAAAGTTGTATGGTTAGTCGGGAAAAATACAGTCGAAAAGCATGGAATTCTTTGTAGTTACCAATGGTATACTTCTAATATACTAGATTGATAAAATACTTGAAATTACAAAATGTTGTTTTTGACTTTTTCAAAGTGTTTGTTTAGGGTGGACGATTTTTAAAATTTTTTTTTTTTCATATTTGCAATTTTGAAAAAACTTGCTATATGATTGCAATTAACCCAATTTGTATGCCTCGTTTTGTAAGCAGCCCTAACATAAAAGAACCATGCTTCCAAATTGATTATCATATGACTTTAAAAATTAATGTTGAATTAGCTCAAATCACCGGTCAACCTAAAAATTTTAAGTAGGTAAGTTGAAGTAAATTTAATTATATCAACCAATTTGGTTTCTCAACATTTTTTTCATGATTTTTCATATTTTCCGAAAAAAAAAATTATATTCTCAAACAAATTCAAAAAAGTAAAAAATAAAATAAATTTGAAGATAAAAACGAAATCAATACAAAAGCTTAGAGATTTATTGTTAAATGTTAAAATATAAAAATTCGTTAAATAATTATTGATTGTTAGGGGAATCTTATGCATTTGGGCCCATTCGCCATCTTATATGATCGAGAAAATTCGGTTCTTCGCCGCTCAATTTGAGTTTCTATATTTGTTTGTATACGTTTTTTTCTAAGTCCATTTGTCTGAATACTTATTACTTTTGGTGGAGTTGCTTAAAATAAATAAGTTTACCCAACAAATTACCTCAAAAAGTTATTTATTTTCATCATCTATATTATTTGGATCAACATTCTTTTAGTATTTAATATTATTGTAATGCGTTTCAAAAATATACAATATTTGAACCGGATTGAAAAATATAATCTTAGTCTCCATTTTAAATGTAACAAAATCAAATATTTTTATTTCTCGAGTTAAAATAGTATTTAATTTTAATTCTGTACATAAAAGAATTATTAGTGATATAACAAAATGCTAACGATAATGATTGAACTATTTTATATTTCAATAAATAGATGATATTATTATTTTGGTCGTGACATGAATTTTATTTTTTAAAATTAAATATAAAAAAATTTAAAAAAATACATAGCGACTAAATTGAGCATTGTTTGATTTTTTTTTTTTTTTGTTTAAATCCATTGTTCGATTTTAAAACCAACCAAACAAATACAAAATTCTCGACTAAAAATATATTAATGTGAACTTAAATACTAACTAAGGGTGATAATAACATACTTTTAAGTTCAAATACTTACTGCAAATGTTTATTTTTCCTAAAAAAAATTATTTTAATTTTAATTTTTTTTTGGAAAAAATGGGTGCTCGTAATCACATCATTTTAAAATTTTAATTTTTAATGAACATATCATCTAATCCTACAAAATTAAGATGTGGAGGAATTTATAGGAAATTAATTCTTAAATATGTGATTACTATGAATTGAGTACACAATTTTTTTTTTAAAGTTAATGAGTTATTATCATTATTATTGATTTTTCATAGTAAAGTTAATGAGTTGTTAAAGACATTTCAAAGTGAATGTACAAAAGTTTTTTTTTTTTTGATCTGGAATGTACGAATGTTAAATTATTATAACATGATTAGAGGTATATATAGTCTGGTTGGGTTAGATTAATAGAATTTCTAGAAATAATCTAAAGTTTTGTATTAGTGTGTCCAATCTATAGATTAGAGCAATACAACCCTATAACTTTCGAGTTGGGTTGGGTTTTCGGGTTGGGTTAATATCTTTTTTACTCTATGAAATAACAGTATTCATACTCCATAAATAAATAAATAATGGAGATACTACATTTGAATTTAAATTACTAATTTTATTAGTGCATGTCTATTAATATGCTAAGAATCTATTTTTATTAATTAATTTATCTTCTCACACACACATGCACAGCACACACTAAAAGTAAAAAATTAGTCAACTTTAGAACCAACTAAATTCAACGAAAATTAGAAAATTATAACCCAACCCAACTCAACCCAATACTTACGATTTGAGTTGGGTAGTCAGAGTTGCCAATTCTTTTGTATACTCTTAAACATGATTATAAAACAGCTCCTATTAACTTGTGCATATTATTTTTTTTCTTAATGCTAAGTTTTTTTTTCCTTTAAAGAACTCTATTTGAAAAAAACACACACACAATTTTTTTAAGTGTTCATCCATACTTGTTGATAAAAGATGTTTGTAAATTATGGGTTACAAATTAGATGGTTATAAATTAAAGATGGTTGTTTGAAATGATGTCTTCCAATTTGAATAGAATTAAGCACTTCTAAAATAAAATTTCATACAAAAGTTATATTCATCGAGTTAAATTTTGTATATTCCATATTAATAAATTATGATTTTGTGATATTGTATTTAAGGTAGTAAAAGAGTTTGATTTGAAAGTGGAAGATAAGGAGAAAGAAGATCATGAGAAAAGAAGACGAGAAAGAAAACAAAGAAGATGGAGAAGAAGAAGACGAATAAGATGGGGAAGAAGATGACGAAGAAGAAAACAAAGAAGACGAAAAAAAGATGACGAAGAAAATAAAGAAGAAGAAGATAGAGAAGAAAACAAAGACAACTAGAAGAAGAAGAAAAAAACATATTTAAGACCATTTAAGCTTTTATTGATAAATTATTGTTACGTATTTTGTGTGTTCTTATTTCCTATTTTTATAAAATTAGAAATTTGAACCGATAAATAATTATGTTTCTTAAAGATTAACAAAAAAAAAAAAAAAAAAAAAAAAAATTGTATTCCTTTATTTTATTTTTACGGTTCAAATAAAATGTATCATAATATGCATTAAAAGACATAAAACAAATATAAAAATTAAAGGGAATGAATAATAAAAAAGTAAAGAAATTGTATGAATGTCAAAAATTTAAAATATATATACATAGCAAAATCACGGATCAGCTCTCGTAAAAAGATTAAAATGTTAAAAAATGCAACTCCCTTCATTCTAGAATTTTCGGCCCACAAAATTGATGGCTTCAATGAAATGAAACTAATTGAAGTCAATCAATTAAACGAATTGAAGTCAAACGGTTAAACGAATTGAAGTCAAACAGTAAAACAAATTGTAGTCCATCAGTCAAACTTGATTGAAAATAATTAATTAAAATTGATTGAAGTCAATCAGTTAAATTATCGAAAACAATGAAAGTTGAAATTTAACGATTCTTTAAATAAAGAAAAATCATATGAAGTTGGATAAAAGAATGAAGAAAAGATTAAAAAAGAGAGTGAATAAATCACAAAACTTCCATCACTGACATTGATTGAAGTTAACCGGTGACACTGATTTAAGCCAATCAGTTAAACTTATTGAAAACAATTAAGTGGAACTTATTGAAGTCAATCGGTTAAATGATTGAAGATAATGAAAATTTAAATTCAACTATTTTTTGCATTAAGAAAAATGACAGAAAAAAAGATGAAGCGAAAGAAGAAAATGAAAAAAAAATAATTTAAGCCAATCAGTTAAACTTATTGAAAACAATTAAGTGGAACTTATTGAAGTCAATCGGTTAAATGATTTAAGATAATGAAAATTGAAATTCAACTATTTTTTGCATTAAGAAAAATGACAGAATAAAAAGATGAAGCGAAAGAAGAAAATGAAAAAATAATAAAGAAAAGGTTGAAAAATGGTAGAAGAAATTACAAAATGTCATCAAATTTAACGACTTCATTCATTGACACTGATTGAAGGCAATCATTGACATTGAAGACAATCGTTGACATTGATTGAAGGCAGTCGATGACATTGATTAAAGTCAATCACTTAAATTGATTGAAAACAAAATGAAACTTATTGAAAGAGTATATATATATATATATATATATATATATACACACAAATGTCCAAAATTTTGCTATTATGGAACATTTGTAAAAAGTTGCTAAAATTAAAATAGAGAAGTTAGAATTCATTACCAGCAACAAAATTCCTATATAAAAAAAAGTATAATTATGATTAGTTTTGAGTATAAGAATTGCCTAAAACCAAGAAAAAAAAATAAAAAAAATAAAAGAGTGTTTGAGAAAAATATCTCTAAGTTTGGAGTTTAGTTTTTATTTAATACTTATATTTCAAAATCAAACATTTTTATCCATGTTATTTCAATAATATTCACTTTTACTTCGTGTATGTTTTTTAACTTTATTTTTATATTTGTTTTCGGTTAAAAATTAAATTCACATCAAAATAAAAATAATCACTTCATCAATATATAAAATTTAGACGCAGTCTCATCAAAATCCTAATCAACATTGTGCTATGTAACTAACAGTTTTGTTATTTGAATGACTAAAAGTGAGCATTATTGATTGAATACCTTTAAAAACACTCTAGAATCCCCTAAAAGCTCACGACAGCCAAACAAAATTCTGAGCACTGAAAGGAACAAACTGGTAAAAACTAGCACTTCAGAGTATCAAAATCCGATCTAGAGCATTGAAATTACCTAACAACAAAAATTCTCAAAATTCGTGCCTTTGCAGCTAAGCACACCCCTCTAACATGACTCGAGTCAAATCTGGTCAACATAAAACTCAATAGGTCAAAACTAACCATTTAAACACCCAAACCAAACAACCAAAGCCCAAAACCAAACACCTTTAATTCACTACTTGAATATCCATAAACCTGCAAAAAAAAAAAAACACATTTAATCCCCTACTTAAACATCCATAAACCTACAAACAAACACCCTCAATCCACTACATGAACATCCATAAACCTGTAAATAAACACCATTAGACCATTACTTTCCACTAACCGAACAACCTATTAAACTTATAACTAAACAACTCTCTTCTCCTACTTTTGAGTGACATCTAAACCAAAACAAAGAGGAAAAAGAATACTCATCTTCTCTGGCGATTGGACGAACCCGTGGCAGCGACTCAGAAGCTCAGTGGCGACTCTTGGGACTGCTCCTCAACGACCAACACTGCCCACGACTGCGCTACAACGACAACTCTTCGACGGATTTTGGGACAGGCTCGACAACATCCCTCTTAGAAGAACTGACACGACACCACAAAAGATGCTCGCGGCTGCTTCTTGACATAGAGCCCGACGACGATAGCTTTGAGCTCGAAAAATGGGGCAACATAACTCCAATAACGACTAACTGAATGAAAAATCGAGGGTGAAGGTGCGGTTAACGATGGGGACAAGTGAAATCACCAATAGGGTCGTGCATTGTCCAAAAGACCTAGGGAGTCAAAATCTCATAATTTTTCACTAAAATAACGAGGCCAAAATGTCTAAAATGCCCCTCTTTCTCTAGTTAACCACTTGCCACAAATCTTTATTTAACTCTTGAAAAAAAAGGGGTTATTATAGATACGAAGGTGATGAATGTAACGGCCCAGGTTTTCATCCCGGTTCCCCAGGTATGTTTCTCCCTTGATTCGGTTGTTTCGTTGGGCCGTTAGGGCAATTCTAGCCTCTAGGGGTATTTTGGTCATTTTGCCCTTAGGGCTAGTTTTGTGATTTGATGGTCTTCAGGGCCGTTCTTGCGTTTTTTGTAACCAGGGCTATTTTTTTTTATTTACAGGGCTTCAGGGTTAGTTTTGCAATTTTGGAAGGTTAGAGGTCGTTTTGGTTAAAAATGGAGTTTTGGTTTAATTGAATTTTATCTAAAAGAAAAGAAAGGATTTTCTTTTTTGTTCTTCGATCGATCAAACACCAACTGCCTTCTCTAATCGATCTCCTTTTTCCTTTCTTCTTCTCTACAACCGAGAACTCTCTCCCTCTCCTCTTCTGCTAGCATGTATTGTTCCATGTTTCTACATGTTAGTACCATGCTAGGTTTGTTCTTTCCGGCATGCGTTGTGATTCATGTTGATAAGCTTGTAGTGCCATGCTATGTTGTATCTATTGTTCAGCATGTATTGATCTGTCAGGAAACGAGTTTGTGTATTCTTAGCTAGCTTTGATTAGGTTGTCTTCATCTAGAGGCTGAGAGCAGACACAATGTACTTTGTCCCCACAGGTCGGCACCAGTGAGGACAGGTTCCTGCCCCCGGCAGCCGGGTGTGGTCTAGCTGACCACAACAGCATAAGCCTAGTATGTAGCTTACTAGAGCGGAACCCCTCCAATGGTGCAAGCTTACCTTGGACGGTTCTTAGCTTCAGGCGTTCGGTGGTTCAGGCTGCTACAGCTGAGTGCTGCGGGTCTCGCGCTACTGTAGATCAGTGACACCGGTTCTGAGACTTTAGGCATGCATACCTAGACTGGCGTAGTTTGTTTAGACCCCACATTTATGCGGTTTGCAGCAGCATGCGGTGTGCGCGCACACGCATTTGGCACAGAGAAGAGAGCTCCCTCGGGCTAATGTCGTTAGTACACTATTTCCGATCCAGTTTAGAGTCAGACACTGGGTACTCTCTCGGGTGTCTCAGGATCAGTTAAGAGAGCTGATCAGGATCATCTTTGAGAGCTGGTCACTTGGCCGAGGGTATGAGACTCTCGAGGATTATCTGTTTGGGATCAGTTTTGAGAGCTGGTCATTTGGTCGAGGGTAAGAGACCTTCGAGAATAACATATCGGGATCAGTTTAGAAGGCTGATCATTAGGCCGGGAGTAGGAGACTCTTGAGGACTCAGGAGTTATGTTGAGGTCACGAGGCAAAGTTTCTGTGTTGGTAACCGTTTGCATGTATACTAGGATGCTAGATGATTTGATGTTTCGTACTGTACCCTAGTTTGGGATTCTTACTGAGTACCTTTGTACTCACCCTAATTTTTCTGTAGTTTTCTACCAGGTAACTTGGGACAGCACCGGGACGGTTAGCGGAGGAGCTGAATGATCATGGGAGCTACCGGCGTCACTCTGTCTTTTATGTCTTTAATTATTTTAGCATGTAGTTGGACACGGAGTTCGTAGGGAATTTTTCATAGTGTTATTTATGTTGCTTTGTGGATTTTTTTAATTATACTCTGGCCAGGGGTTGTTTTAAAGTTTTAAACAGGAATTCTGAATTGAACGCCTTTTTATCTTGAATCTTAATGTATTTTGAATCGTTTGACGGACTTGTTTATCTTTAATTGCATGCATGCTGAGTAAGAACCATGTTTATGAATGTTTTTAGAGTCGGGTTCTTACAGTTGGTATCAAAGCACAGAGTCATATATTCTGTAGACTCACTTACTGAGTTAGGTTGTTTGTCCCCATGATCATTAGAACTCCAATGGTCGTCAGGTATGTCGAAAGTTTTTTTGTTAAAGGTTTTGATACAGTACTGCATCTAGTATCCATGTGTTACCTGTTGTTGGCAGTGAGGGTCCAAGTGAGGACTATCTCTTTGTGGTTTGAGTGTATATCGCTAGTATGCTTGTCACACGTAGAGAAGCATGGACGTTTGGTATTGCCAACCAAGGAGTTGATACTGAGCCAGTTGTAGATGAGACCACGCCTAGAGTTGACCCGCCCTGTAGGCCACCATTGGCCCCGACTGTTGATTTGCCGAGAGAGAGGGTAGAGGCTATCTTGCCTCAAAGTGAGACTCCTAGAGCGGAGTTTGCTTTAGCCATGAGGGAGATGATGGTCGGTTTGTTGGCTGAACAGAGAGCGGAGACTCAGGCGCAGTTTGAAGCGCAGCGAGAGGAGTCCAGGGCACAGATAGCTCAGCTGACACAGTTGCTTCAGCAGACACCCCCAGCAGCCCTAGAGAACCCTCTGGGAAAGCCAGAGCCTATCATTGTTGAGGCAGATGTGGTTGATGGAGCCACCGAGTACGACAAATGGCTAAAGGATTTTGTCAAGTGGAAGCCTAATGAGTTTGATGCTTCTGAGAATCCGCTGGTAGCAGCGAAGTGGTTGGCCTGATTAGAGTATATTTTTCGTGTCATGAACTGTCTGGATGTTCAGAGGCTGAGGTGTGCAGCTCGTGTGTGTTGATACAACAGCTTGGTGGTGGGAGTCCACCGATAGAGGTAGACCAGCAGGGTTTCCACCAGCCACATGGGAGTTTTTTAGAATCGAGTTTCAGGCTAAGTATATCAGCGAAGAGGCCCAGCAGGAGATGGCGGAGGCCTTCTTGAACTTGAAACAGGGAACAGACAGTATAGCTGGCTGTGAGAAAAAGTTTTTGGAGTATAGCTACTTTGCTCCGGAGTTGATAGCCATAGAGGAGCTTAAGATAAAGAAGTTTGTTGAGGGGGGGGGGGGTTGAGGAAGGAGGTTGCTCAAGATGTTCGAGCACTCGTTCCTGATTCGTATGCTAAGGTCGTAGCATTGGCCACGATCTATAATGCTAAGTACCCGCCGGTGCAAGCCCCTGATGCACCTGTTCAGATTGTTCAGTCTTACTCTAGTCAGAAGAGGAAGTTTGAGTCTTCCAGTAGTTTTCGAGCAGGAGGCCAGTAGTAGTGCAGCTAGGGCCAGTTTTGGGGTAGAGATCAGCGCCGACCACAGTATCGACAGTAGGACCGCCAGCAGGGCGCAGTCAGGTAGCTGCCTCAATGTCACACTTGTGGCAAGTTACATTATGGTATTGTGGAGCTTCACCCCGAGCTTGCTACAGATGTGGTAAGGAAGGGCACTTGGATAGAGCTTGTACCCAAGCCGGAGTAGTTGCTAGGCCGGCTTAGCAGCAGGGCCACATTTTTGCTACGACTCGCCAAGAGGCGGAGTGGACTGATGCTGCAGTTGCAGGTACGCTGCTTGTCTTAGACCACTATGCCTATGTTTTGTTTGATTCAGGCTCGACCCACTCGTTTGTATCAGATTCATTTGTTAGACAAGCATGTT
The DNA here is from genome assembly GCA_037833695.1 of Sechiopsis laciniata. NCBI lineage: Eukaryota > Viridiplantae > Streptophyta > Magnoliopsida > Cucurbitales > Cucurbitaceae > Sechiopsis > Sechiopsis laciniata. The sequence continues at coordinate 2,283 of JBBMKA010073968.1, read as the reverse complement.
TGGAACTCGAACCTTTAGGGTTTGAGCTGTGTTTGCAACTCCTTCGGGAGTAAGTATGATTGCTAGTGAGAAAGTTAGGAGTGGCCGGATATAGATAATCGGAGAGCTTTTAGTAGCCACCCCTATAGTCTTACCTATGAGCGGTTTTGACGTTATCCTTGGTATGGATTGGTTAGCTGAGAACCACGCACTGATTGACTGCCGCCAGAAGGAAGTCGTGTTTAGGCCACCCAAGAAATAGAGCTTCAAGTTTTGCGGTGTCCAGAGCGGTGTGTGTCTGCCGTTGATTTCAGCAGTGAAAGCCCATCGTTTATTAGCTCGAGAAGCTTGAGACTTTTTGGCAAAGTTGTCAAGTAAAAGCAGTACCCCGTTGACTGTTGATCAGGTACCAGTAGTACAGAAGTTCACAGATGTTTTTCCTGAGGAGCAACCGGGTTTGCCTCCGTAGAGAAATGTGGACTTTTCCATAGAGCTTGAACTAGGGACTCTCCCTTTCTTGAAAGCTCTGTACCGTATGGCGCCAGCTGAGTTACAAGAACTAAAAGTTTAGCTACAAGAGATGCTTGACCGAGGATTCATCCGCCCGAGTGTGTCCCCGTAGGGCGCACCTATTTTATCTATAAAGAAGAAGGACGGATCGATGTGCCTTTGTATAGATTACCGAGAGTTGAATAAAGTCACCGTAAAGAATAAGTATCCTTTGTCGCGTATAGACGACTTGTTTGATCAGCTTCAGGGAGCTTCGGTGTTCTCTAAGATTGATTTGAGATCCAGGTACCATCAGTTGAGGATTCAGGATGCTGACATTCCTAAGACCGTATTTAGGTTGAGGTATGGTCATTATGAGTTTGTGGTCATGTCTTTCGGGCTAACCAACGCCCCAGCAGCGTTTATGGATATGATGGACAAGGTGTTCAAGGCATTCTTAGATAGCTTCGTCATCGTGTTCATAGAAGATATTTTGATTTACTCAAAGACTATGGAGGACCATGCTTCGCACCTGAGACAAGTTTTGACAGCTTTGAGAGAAAACCAGTTGTATGCCAAGTTCTCCAAGTGTGATTTCTGGTTAGAACAAGTGGCTTTCCTTGGACACGTTGTTTCTAAAGATGGCATTGCAGTGGACCTCACCAAGATTGAGGTAGTGAGTTCGTGGGCCAGACCGCCTATGGTCGCAGAGATTCGTAGCTTTCTGGGTTTGGCAGATTACTACCGACGATTTGTCGAGGATTTTTCTACTAAAGCAGCACCCCTTACCAGGTTGACTAGAAAGGGTGTTGACTTTGTTTGGGACGCCAATTGCGATGAGAGCTTTGCTCTGTTGAAGCACAGTTTGACGTTCGCCCCAATGCTGTCAATTCCGGAGGGAACAGGTGGTTTTGTAGTGTACAGTGACGTTTCCAAGTTTGGTTTAGGTTGTGTTCTAATGCAGCATGGTAAGGTGATTGTCTATGCTTCCCTACAGTTGAAGCCCTATGAGAAAAACTACCCAACCCATGACATGGAGCTAGCAGCTGTTGTGTTTACTTTAAAAATTTGGAGGCACTACCTGTATGGTGAAATGATTCAGCTATTTACAGATCACCAGAGCCTTAAGTACTTCTTCACTCAGAAAGAGTTAAACATGAGACAAATGAGGTGGCTCGAGCTAGTCAAGGACTACGACTGTGAGATTTTTTATCGCTCGGGAAAGGCCAACGTTGTAGTTGATGCACTGAGTTGAAAGACGTCGCACTCAGCAGCTTTGTTGAGTTTTCAAATTCATTTGCAGAAAGAGTTCGAGCGAGTCGATATTGCGGTGTTGTTGGAAGAGGTTATCACCAGGGTAGCCCAGTTGATAGTTCAATCGTCGATTAAGAAGAGGATCATTGATGGCCAACTGAGTGATCTCAAAATGAAAAGGTTGATTGAGAGAGTTCAGGAGGATGGAGATTTTGACTTTATTATAGCACCAGACGCAGGTTTGAGGTACAGAGGTCAGTTGTGTGTTCCAGCCGATGCCGGACTACGTGCCGAGTTGCTTACTAAGGCTCATAGTTCCCCGTTTACTTGGCACCTAGGGGGTACCAAGATGTATCAGGATCTCCAGCAGACGTTCTGGTGGATGGGTATGAAATGAGATATTGCAGAGTTTGTTAGTCGGTGTCTCACTTACCAGCAGGTGAAGGCTCCCAGACAGAAATCGGTAGGCTTATTGTAGCCGTTTAGTGTGCCTCAGTGGAAATGGGAGGAGATTTCGATGGACTTTATTTCTGGGTTACCGAGGACGCCGAGAGGGTTTAC
>JBBMKA010073957.1:0-15335 GCA_037833695.1 Sechiopsis laciniata | reverse complement strand
TATATACACACACACTATACTTTAGATACATCTTTTTTTTTTTTTTTTAATTTAATAACAATTAGAAACGAAAAATTCAAACTAAGACCCCTTTTGGCATTCAAGTGCATTATTTAACTATAAATTAACTTTTATTTAATAAAAATCTATTAACATGAACATATATTTATGAAGAAAATTATTTTTTGTTGATCGAATTATTACTAAATAATAAAATTATCAGACTTCCACTCTTTCATAGATTTAGATATACATCTAAGTATATACACTTTGAAAAGTATGAAATTATGACTATTATTATTTGAATATTGCTTTGAAAAATCTGTTTTCAAGGACTTTCCCGACTAGGAACATACAAATGGTCAAATAAATTTAACGTTCTAATTTTATTATTATTTTTTTCTATTGAAAATATTTGGTGGTTAATGTCATTCTTACCCTTGATTGAGATAAGAGTAAAAGGCATGCTTAATTTGAAAAAAGAGGGGAAAATCTTTTCTTTTTTCTTTTGATAAATGGAAAATCATTTATAAAAGGGGAAAAAAGAAAAACCTCATACTCTTTGAACGATAAAAAAAAATAATTATGTGTTGTTTTATGAAAAGAAGAACTAATGTGTATGTGTGTATAAATATATCGTTGCATAAAATAGTTAGTCAATAAAAGCCCTTGGCCTACACCTAGTCATCAAGAAATAAATTCTAATAGAACTAAGATTTATTGGTCAACAGTTTAATTTAATTTTTGTGTCGTAAATCAACTTTTGTGGCCACGAAATAATTAGTTTATCATTTAGTGGGTCTCTCCCTTAGAAAAAGTATATGCTGATGAAGAGACAAGGACACTCAAGATTCGTTAATTACTTCCACTTTTTCATATAATAATATATATGCTAAAAAGGTGAAAAGGGTATGGCCCTTTGGAAAATAGAAAATACAAAAATTGAATCTGTTCATAATTTTATTTGTTTATTTAAACTACAGTTTTTTTTTTTTTTTTTAGATAAACTACAACTATTTTTGTTGGTTGATCATTCATATGTTATGGTAATTAACGTGCAATACCGAATATTGTTAAGAAGTTGTAAACTAAAGCTCTTTCTATTTTATTCTCAAAAAAAAAAAAAAAAGCTCTATCTATTTTTTATTCATTGTATAAATCTAGGTCAACAAAAATAATAATTGAATAATATAAATATATGGTTGTAATTAAAATTTTAAATAATGAAATATTAAGTTTTATTTAATCAATTTAATGTAAAGTCAAGATTGTGCTACATCTCCAACAAGTGAATAAAATATACTGCCATTACCACGTTTCAAACAATAAAATATTAGTTGTGTAAAAAAATAAAAAATAAAATATTAGTTTTCTGAAGTCTAGACACGTGGCATAATATTTGTCTTGCAAGATGTTCATTTTTTTTCTTTTATATTTACTAAAACAATATTTACTTTCTTAAAAAAATAACTTTGACCATATCAATACGATACCGCTTTTAGCTTTAGGTTAACGAACATAATACTCATCTTGTTTCTCAAAAAAAAAAAAACAAAACAAAACAAAACAACAAACATAATACTCATCTTGTTATATAAATGATATTTTTTTAGATCTTTTCCACTTGAATTTTATCTCTTCTACAAATGATATAAGCACATAAATCTAAATACTTCAAAATTATGAAAAGAGTTAGATAGCTAGTTAACTAAAATGATTAGTTGTAACTCAATCTCATTTTATAGTTATGGATTTAACTTTAAAAATCAATATTTGATTTTGATCGTATTTAGAAATGTAAAGTTTGTGGTCTCATATTCAATTTAAATTTTAAAAAAATACTTCAAAATTAAAATTAGAATAATTTGTCAAAATTTTGTATAATAAAGGAAAATAATAGGTCAAAGTATCGGAATAAACCCTTTTTTTAGTGAAGTTTTATTTGATTCATATTTAAAAAAAAAAAAAAAAAAAACCTTCATTCTTAACATTTTAATAATATTGATGTTGGTTATGCGTCATTTCAATTCAATAATATACTATTTACAAATTAAAATTAAGCATTATTAAAATATAAAAAAAGTCCTTGATTCCAATTCAAACACTTCTAAAATAATATAATTTAGAATTGTTAATCATAATAACAATTCAATGATATAAATATGTTTATAAATTAAGAAATTATGGATTAAAAATCATCTCACTTATATTTGAACTTTAAAATTATCAATCAGAACAACAGTATCTCAACCAGATCCCTATGAATTTTAAACAAGCAAATAATAAATTTGAATCTTTCCCTGTAAATTGCGGTTGAACTAAAAGAAAAGAAAATAAAATAAAAATGTTATTCTTACCATGAAAAGAAACAAGAATATAGAGAACAAAAATGGAAAATGTAAAACGTACGGAATTACAGAATAGGGACACGTGTTTAGATGGCAAAACATAGATAAATACTATATTTAGTGAAAAGAGAGAAAAAAAAAAAAAAGCAATTGAGTAAGGGAGTGGCAGACGCACATGTAATATCGCAAACCCAAACTGACATGCACTGTACTTCTTCTCGTTCCTTCTACCACCTTAATTACGCAAACGACATTTTTTCCTGTCCCTAAATATATTACAAATATTCTTTCATTTACAATATATATTTTATTTACATTCATCCTAATTATATTCAAATTGCCACATTTCTTCAAATTTTCAAACAATCCTCACCAATTTGAGCATTAATTTCTCACCACTTTTCTTTTTCTACAACTTTCTTTACCCACCTAACAAATAAAACATTTTCTCTTCCTTATCTTTAAAACGTATGAATATTATTAATTTATCTCTAAATTTGTTGATTTTCTTCTAAAATTTCATTGAAGCCATTGAAATTATGTTTTAAGAATTATTTGGGTACAAACACTATATATATATATATATATATATCTGTGTGTGTGTACTTTTTACCTTATTTAAAAATTTTGAATTTTGAGAATTTTGTTACTGTTTGTATATTTCTCTAATACAAATGTATCGTCCGCTAAAACAGTCACTAATCATAAATTTAAAATTTAATTTTTTTTTAATAGTATTAAATTATATATAAAAAAACAACTAAAACTCTTTCAAATTATAATTATATTTTTAAAAATAAAGGATGTCTTTGATGTACTATAAAATATTTCAAATTTGTATATTTACCTGTAGATTCTTTTTTCTTAAAATGCATAATCTTATATTAAATGAATAAGTTTTCTTTTGAATTCAATAATATTAGAGAAACACGAACTTGAAATCTTTTAGGCCCGGTTTGATAATTATTTGGTTTTTTGTTTTTAGTTTTTGAAATTTAAACTTGTTTTTACTCATATTTCCTACAATGTGTTTCTTACGATGTATCTAACTTTCCTTAAAAAAAGTATGTAAATGCTAACTAACTTTAAAAAATAAAAACAAACTTTTGGAAGTAACTTTATTTGTTTCTAAATTTTTGTTTGGTTTCTACAAATATAGAAAAAATGTAGACATCCATGTAGAAAAAAACATATAGTATCGTAATTGTTATAGACTTAAATTTTAAAAACAAAAAATTAAAAATAAAATAATTATAAAATGGTGCCTTAGTTATCAATTATATATAGGTTTGAACTCATCTCTAGTTAGATTAAAATCTATAAGTTCCATTAATCAAAATAATATTCGTATGAACAATGAAGTATTTATTTGTATGTTTTTTTTTTTTAAAAAACAATCAAATAAAAAAACTGTAATAATATTGTGCCCCCACACTCTATATAAATGTAAACGACATAAACAAAAAAAAGTATTTATGTCTTCACCTCTTTTAAAACTAAAACTTCATAACATATTATCAGTCTGCAAACGTGGCCATGGAACCACCCTTCCACGAGACTTACAAATCCCTCTTGGCGGAGACCGCGGTGGCGGTCGTCGTAAACGACGGCGGCGCCACGGTGGAAGAATGGGAGCTTCCGGTGGTGGATTTGAGCCGTTTGAGGCACGGAACGGCGGCGGAAGTGGAACAGTGCAAAAATTGCATAATTAGAGCTTCTAAAGAATGGGGTTTTTTCCAAGTTGTGAATCATGGGATCTCTAATCGCGTTTTGGCCAATTTGAGAGCTAAACAAATCGAGCTTTTCAAACAGCCATTTGAACGTAAGAACAAAAAAGGATCCGTGTTTGGAAGTTACCGTTGGGGAACGCCGACCGCTACTTCTCTTACTCAACTTTCTTGGTCGGAAGCTTTCCATGTTTCTCTCTCCGATATCCTCGGATCCAACGGCTCAGATGATCTCAGGTACATTAATAATATATATATATATATATATATATATTTTTTTTTTTTTTTTTTTCTCTCTATTGATTTTTGTTGAAGGCAGATAATCGGTTGGACTTTATTCAATATAAATACCATAATATAATTAAACTTATGGTAAGTTTTAAATTTAGATTAGTTATAATTTATTTTTTATAATTTTAAAAATAAAAAATTTGTTCTAATTTGATAAAATTTAAAAATAATACACTGGCCAAGCAAAACTGTAATAACATTTTGTACAACTTAATAACTATGAAGTTACATATTTGAATGCCTATTTTTTCAATATTGTTGTATAAAAAAATACAAAGGGCTCGATTGAATATAAATAACTATCTATGCATAAAAGATGATTTTATTTTTGTCCAAAATCACTTATTTATACTGTGATTATTGACACATGAATATAACTAGCTTTTGCATGTTTAGTCTGTGTACTATTAGAATGGATAAAAATTATTTTTTTAAAAATTTATCAAATGATAGATAATAATTTTTAATTTTTAATATTACATGGATTAAATTATGATTTACTTTAAATTATTTGGACTAATCTCTAACTGTTAACATTATATTTGTATTAAATTCTAACTTTTTTTTAAACCAAATTTTTAATTTACTCTTAAATTTATTCTAATTACTCTAAGCTTTGAGATTTATGAGTAATTTAACTGCAGGTTAGAAGTGATTTTAGAGTGACTTGTTATGTATTTTTAGGCTGATTTTCCACACTATAATGATTCAAATCCAAAATCTACCTTACATATTTTTATTCATATGCACGCATATAGAGATATTAACATATACATGCATGTTTCTTTCAAAAAAAAAAAAAAAAAAAAACACACACACACATATCATGTTTTCTTACCATCCAACAAAAAAATAATCTTCTATCCTCTCAATTATTCGAGACACTGAAACAATGTCACTTAAAATTCTTTATTCTTATTAATTGATATTGATATTACATCGAAACACAAAGTTCTTTATATTTTAAACATCTTATCCACAATTAACTAGAGTTGAGAGTCACGACCGAGTCGAAGAACATTTTTAAAAACAAACAAAGAAAAGAAAAAGTATTTTTAAAAGCAACAGTATTGATTAGAAAGTAGAATAATGTGTACTTTTCAATAGAATGACTAAATTTTAAACCTATATTAAGAGAAAAACTTGCCTACACATGGATGTGTAGGCAAGCCCAACATTTTGTCTATGTGTAATCATTTTTTGCCATACAAATGATTATTTATTTTCCTTTTTGTTAATTAATAAAAAGAAGTGTGGTCCAAAATGGTACACATCGATGAAATGTTGGGCTTGCCTACACATCCATGTGTAGGCAAGTTTTTCTCCTATATTAAATAGCTGACATAATTTCTTTTATTCTTTTAACTTCTTATTTATTTTGTTTATTGAAGATGAGAGAATAATGAGATATGCGAGTTATTTATTTATTAATTGATTATCATATACAACTTCATATTTAACTAATATAATATTAAAAGCATATACATTAATAATAATATCATGAAAAGAGATTTTATAAATGAGATAATCTCTCATTCCAATTCATTTTATTACATAATTTTGTTACTACGTTCAAGTCAAACACTACAAAAAAAAAATAATAATAATAATAAATAAATTAATTAAAAAATAAAACATGGGAATAAAATTAGATTAGATGGGAAGAATAATATATGTCTTGAAATTATCCATAATCTAGGTAGATAAAATTCTTTGATACGATACATAGCATAGAGACCAAAAATCCAATCTTTGTTAACGGTGTGTGTTAAACGTTTTTGGATCAGCTCGACAATGGAACAATTTGCTGCAAAAGTTTCAAGCTTAGCACAAAAGCTAGCAAAAATCTTGGCTGAGAATTTAGGGAGCAGCTCAAAATTCTTCGTGGAAAATTGCGTGCCGGCCACGTGCTATCTCCGAATGAACCGGTACCCACCGTGTCCGGTTCCGGGTCAGATATTCGGTCTAATGCCTCACACCGACAGCGATTTTTTGACGATTCTTCACCAAGATCAAGTCGGCGGCTTGGAGTTGGTTAAGGACGGGAAATGGATCGCTGTCGAGCCCAATCCGGAGGCACTAATTATAAACATCGGCGATTTGTTTCAGGTAATTCATTATTCAGAAGTTAAATTATTAAGTGTGAGACATCTTTTTAGCCCTTACTCCAGTTTAATATTTATATTTTAAAATTAAACATTTTTATCTTTAAACTTAGTTATTAAGATCACAAAATCAAATTTATGATTAGACTCTTTTCAAAAAAAAAAAAAAAAAACTAAATTTATGATTAGATTAATTTTAAATTTAAATATATTAATAAAGTAATTATTTTAATTTTTACTTCAATTTAATTTTTAAAATATAATAAATATAACAGTAAATTAAAAAACAAACCACATAAGTAAAAACATTCAATTATGAAATATAAAAACCAAATTGAAACTAGATCTTAAACTTAAGGACTAAAAATGTTATTTTCTCAATCATGAATTTAATCTTATAATTTAAGAAAAGTTAGAAATTTAGTTTCCATAATTTCAAAAATTAGAATTTAATCTTAATCATTTTAAAAACTATAATTTTGTTCTTATATTTTCATAAAATCTAAAAAATAGTCATTATTGTTTATAAATCAAATACATGACATTAACTATTCAAGTGTACATGATGTATTTTTTTTAATCCAATCAATCACTTAACTTGAAATGTAATAATTATTAAGAAATAAATAATTAACTTTTCACATACTTAATTCGCTAGCAATTATAAACGACAATGAATACTTTTTAAAATTTATTAAATCATATCAATTAAATTCAAAATTTTAAAATTAGAAAGGCTAAATTCTAAATTTATTTCGATCATAAAAGATTAAACCTTAACTGTATCTTCAAAACCACAAAAACTGATGTTTCAGGCTTGGAGTAACGATGTATACAAAAGTGTGGAACATCGAGTTGTGGCGAATTCGAAAGTGGAGAGATTTTCGATGGCTTATTTCTTTTGTCCGGCGAGTGAGACAGTGATACAGAGCAGCGGTGAGCCAGGGGTTTATAGGAGGTTTAGTTTTAGGGAATTTAGGAACCAGGTTCAGGAGGATGTTCGGAACCACGGCTACAAGATTGGCTTGCCTAGGTTTGTTTTATCATAATTAAAGACGATCATGATTTTTGTAAGCTTAAATATCAGTTTTGGTCCTCATATACTTTAAAATGTTTAATTTTAATTATATATTTTGATTGCATCTTCAAACAATGGAGATTTTAAAAACTAAAAATATTATATGAATAACAATTTTTAGAAGAAACTCGGGCATAAAAGAAAATTAGGGCGAAAATTCTCATGCATCTAATAACTTCAATCAACTTAATAAATAATTTTCAATGAGTGCACGTATATAGTCTTCATTAAGATAATAGACAGCTTCCATGAGTAAATGTCAATCTTTATTTTCAATTAGTTTTCAATCAATAACATAATTGATATAGGTAAAAAAAGCTCAAAATTTTGTTTATGGATTAAATATTTCTTAAAAAATCCTATAATTAAAATAGACAACGAAAGAGTTGCCTTTTAGAGAAAATCTCTTGTCTTAATTTATATTTAGTTTTTTTTTTTAATTATCAAAATGGATTAAATGATGATATAAATAATCTTTGTGAAACAAAATTTTAAACTTGGTAGAATAAAGGCTAATGTAAACAAAATATTATTTTTTGGGAAAAGTTAATAATAATGATCAAGTATTTGACGATTATGAATATACATTTACGTCAAATTTATTATTATTATTTTACTTCTTGATTATAAAAATACACTTTTTGTTTATTGGTTATTGTTCAAAATTATGTTAAACAGTTACATTGAATTTAAAGTTAAAATTCCTAATAACAAAATTGACAAAGAAACGAAACTTTTTATTGATATTAATTACATAAAAGAGAAAAAAAGCAAACCTTTAAATTATGTTCATAAAGTAGCAAAAAGAATATCTAAAGACAAGCTTGACAAGATTTGATTGAAGACTATCTATTTTTTACAAACATAATCTCCAATAACAGACACTGTCCCTTTAAAGTATATTTACAATTGCTCATAAGAGCTTACTCACTAGTATTATTATAATATCGATGATTTTTTATTTTGGATTCGAATCCTCATACTTAATTTGCTTCAATTAACTAAAGAGAACAAGTAATTTAGCGACATTAATGAATTTATATTTTTTAGATTTTTTCAACCACCTAAACTAATATTAACTTTTAAAATCATAAATAATAAATTCTATCCTTGACAAGTTTCAACCACACCAACAAAAAATCGTCTTTTTTTCACAGTACCAAGTTTATAATTTATCCTTTTTTTTTAATTATTATTTTTAAATAATGGAGAAAACTACATTGAAAATTTCGAAGCAAATGAAGAACCAAAAAGGGAAAAGAAATGTTTAAATATTTCCATTTATGAAATTGAAGATATTTTAGAAATGAGCAGAAATTGAAGATATTATGAAAAAAGTGAAGTGAGATCGTTTTCATATCGTGAAAAAAGTAATAACCCAACTCACAATATTTTGTTGGCAAAACTTTGGCATCTCCACAGATTTATCGTTCAATTGAATCCCGCCGCAATGGCTTCTTCAACCTTAAGCTGGTCCAATTTCCCAAATTCCAGACCTAGAAGAAAACCCAATCCACTCATCAAGAACCAATCACCCTCCGAACCCGACCCACAGGTTCGGAAACCCAAGGGCAGCCCCCAATTGAACCGCTGGTCCAGGGCTCGCGCTCTCCGATCGGGGCAGAAATTGGAGCGCCAGACTAACCGGGCTGCTCAGGCCGTGGACCTGCGCTCTCCCGGTTCGGTCTCCGACAGAGCCGTGCCGGTGCCTGACTTCAAGGGAAGGGACGGCGGCGAGGATGTGGAGAGGACAAGTGGAAAGTCGATTTATATGGTTTCTGATGGGACTGGATGGACGGTGGAACACTCCGTCACCGCCGCCTTGGGCCAGTTCACTCATTGCTTGGTCGATCGCGTTTGCCCTGTTAGCACCCATTTGTTTTCTGGGGTAATTTTGTTGTTCCTCTTTCTATTTTATCCATGTTTTTTACTCTTTTTTTGCCATAATTTAAAACTATTTTCAAGGGGGTTAATTAGGGTGTACATAGTATTGGTGGAATTGGACTAGTATGATTTTTTGGACCAATCCGAAGTTTTGGGGTTGGTCAATTGGCGAACTTAATTTATTTTTGGGTTGAGTTAGGTGATGTCGGGTTACGTTTATTCATATTTCTTATTTAAAATTTAACCCATAAATGATGAATCCGTAAAAAAAAGAAAGAGAGAAAACAAATTAAAGAAAATTTGCATGATATTAGATTCAAATATAAAATGTTCATACATGTAGTTCATGTTTCCTATCAGCATGTTAAAATCTTATCTCGTTAATTGATCATACACATATATACAATATTATTCTTAGTTTGAGTTGGATTAGGATGAGTTGAACGGGCAAAAAAATGGTCAATTCAAGCAAGAACCGACCCAACCCAAAGAAAATTATAACCTAATTCAATTCTTATGGTTTGTATTGGTTAGTTCAAATTGTTCGGATCGTTGGTTATTGAAAATTACTGCTTGTCCACAATGGTCAATCTAGCTTTTTCTAATACATGTATGAGGATTTTGTAGGAAGCTGATGAGGAATGAGTTTAGTCTTTTGAATTTGTACTGGTTCTTTGATGTTACAAACAAAACATTCACATGGCAGATTGATGATGTAGAGCGATTACGGGACATCGTAAAACAAGCAGCTAAAGAGGGTGCTATGGTTGTTTATACTTTAGCTGATCCATTCATGGCTGAATCTGCTAAGCAAGCTTGCAAACTATGGGGAATACAATCCAATGACATATTGGGGCCACTTACAGAAGCAGTTGCTTCTCATCTTGGGGTCTCGCCGTCCGGTATTCCTCGTGGGGCTTTGGGTAGCAATCTCCCCCTTTCTGATGAGTACTTTCGTCGGATAGAAGCAATTGAGTTCACAATCAAACAAGACGATGGTGCATTGCCTCAAAACTTGAACAAAGCTGACATCGTTCTTGCTGGTGTATCTCGAACAGGGAAGACACCATTGTCCATTTATCTTGCACAGAAGGGTTATAAAGTGGCGAACGTGCCGATTGTAATGGGGATCGAACTCCCGAAGACCCTGTACGAGGTGGACCCTGAAAAGGTGTTTGGTCTGACTATTAATCCAATTGTGTTGCAAACGATAAGAAGAGCAAGAGCCAAGAGTTTGGGGTTTAGTGAAGATATGAGAAGTACCTATTCAGAAATGGATTTTGTTAGAGGGGAATTGGATTTTGCTCGAAAGATTTTTGCTCAAAACCCTACATGGCCTGTGATAGGTATTCGATTGATCAAAAAAACAAAATGTTCTGCCATTTATTCTCATTGCATATAGATTATTGACTGTAGTTTTATCTGTCGGGCTTGCAGAGGTGACAGGGAAAGCTATTGAAGAAACTGCTGCTGTTATACTGAGGCTTTATCATGATAGAAAACAAAAGTGTTCGATGCCGAGAATATCAAAGCGCTACTAGAGACATTAAAGCTAAGCATGAATGCACAATAGTATCAATGCTCGACGAGATGTCACTCGATCTTGTTAGCCTTGACATAGACTCAGGTGTCTGAAATTTACTTATACTAAATTGTAGCTGATGATCTGATAGGTTCGTATTATAATAAATATTAACATATTATAGGATACATTAGCAATTAATTAGAGGCTTATGACTATAAATAGAAGAGGTTGGGTAGCGGAAGGTGTCTTGATATTGAGTGAAGTCTCTAAGATTTGGGAGCGGTTCTAGAAGGTTCTAAAGAGTAAAGGAAGGTTCTAAATTCTATAAAAACTTCACTTTATCTTGTATTCATATTTTCATATTTCAGTACAATGTTCGTTCATAATCCAGTGCGTAAATAAATGCAAACCTACATACCTTGTGTTATGAAAACAACAACAATCAAAGAGAAAACGGTAAAAGAATGTGAGAGAAGAACACATAAGATTTACGTGGTTCATTAACGGTACATCCATGGGTAGAGGAGAGAACGTTTTTATTTAAGAGAGTGCGAATATAGAATGTCGATCTTAGAGGGCTAGAGTGTTAAGAAAGTTTATAAAGTGCACTATCATAAAATTCTATTACAGAATAGGTGAGCTAACTGGACAGCAAAACCCCCGACTAAATAATCGTAAAGCATCAAACAGTTCAAGGCATATCTCAACACCTTCTACGACTACTACTACTTGGGATTAACAATTGAAAGCAAAACTTCCTACATTCATTCTGTGTGCGCTGGAAGAACTAGGCTAGTTGTTCAATAAGGCTTGTACAAATTGCTAAGCAAGAAAATGATTCAAAGTCAATACTTGACAGAGCAAGTGAGAAAGTTACATTTAGGAGTTATAATGATCTATCTGTTTTTACCTTTACAGTTCCTATAACAAGCCTCAGCACAGAGTTTTTCCTTTCCTGTTGGTCTTGGGGGGCAGTGTTTTACCAATTGTTTTTATTACTATTGAACTTCAATGCCTTTATATTTCTTTCTTTTCCCAAACATGGTCTGATATCACTTTCCATTTTCAAAGTTCATTAAAACCACATCCTGAAATAGGAATAACATAAAACCACTGTTGGAAAATCTTCAAATGCCCATGCATTGAGTAAACCCAAATACACTTTCTGTTTGTAGGGAATGTTACTCACTCATGCCCACATGGAAGCCATAGAATACAAACAAAATGAAATATGGTCCAAGTTGGGCAGCCAAAAAGTTGCAGACTTTACAAACAAGGAATATTGGAGGAAAGTGGAGATTGTAAAAGGTATTACATAGTGACCACATCAGTTAACACACAACTCTCCACTAATTTAAGCTAATGGAGAAATCTCTACACAACTTTGAATCAAAAGCTCACCACGTTTCTGATCTGACCTTTTTCATCTGTCAATATTTTTGGTTACAAAAGCAAACAAAAAGAAAAGGGAAAGATTCCATTTCTTTGTCATATTCCTGTGTGTCACTTTCTTTCCTTTCCTAAACTAATGTAAAAGTGATGCCTCATCCTAGTGCTTTTCTAGAAAACCTGCTGTGCCTCTTTGCTTTTAAGCTACTCTTTTGTCTTTCTCATCATTCTATCTCTTTTGTACAAACATCTCTGGTCATCTTTGTCATCTTTGTTATTGTAGTTCTTACATCGCCTGGCATTAACCGAGCGCCTGCTCATCGGCGTTTGGTTTTCCAATCGCTAGAGTGCAGTATATCAGCACCATGCTTCCTATACACGACCTGCAATCAAACGAACACCATATTTAGAGTCTGGATTAAGAAAGAACTATGCATTTTTTTTTATGTATACATGGATATGGGTTTGTAGTTGAAGTTAAGGAAGAGATTTTCAACTTACACAGTGGCAAAGAAGAGAAGAACTTTCTTGGGGTCCAAAAACCAGGAAGAAGTTGCCCTCCTGAAACTGTTTCTTCTAAGAATGCCTCGTTCAAACGGCGCTGCTGTGTTGCCGGTCATTATAATAATCTGATGATGAACTTGTGGAACACCCAAATGATCTTGTTGAGACCCCACCGCCAGTGCGACTGCTGCCGATTTTTCAGCCATGGTAGCTCCAACTGCTGCAACTGGAAAAAGACCACAACTTTGAATCAAACATCAATGTTAAACTCACAGGGGACCCACAATTTTCCAAATTCAAACTCTTTTTCCCGTTTGTTCAAATTAAACTATTCAAACAGTGGAAATAATCTCAGTTATGAATAGAAAATTGCAATGCAGGGTGAGAAATTTGTTAACTGTCATTGAATTCAACCAAAATCCCAGGTAATTTCTTTGGAATCTCAACAATACAAGGAAAAATCAGCTACACCAACCAACAAGAAATCCCCACCAAACGTACACAATTAAATGCAAAATATACAAACAAAAACATTATTCAAACATTATAATTCAATTCAGTAAAATAAATCAGATCGCCCATCTCATAATACAGGTTGGCTCGAACCCACTACTGGCGCACATCAAGGAACTTTTTTTTAATTTTAATATTGATTTCATTTCAATGTTTGGTGCTGCCATTCAATATAATACACACACTAAATTATTCAAAAATAAGACTGACACTAACATAAGACCAAAAACTGCAAATAAAAAAACAAAATTACTTTTTGCTTTTTGTTCATAAACTTTAATTTTTAATTAAAGATGATGATGGTACCTGCTGGAGATGATGAATCTCTATCCATAGGAGCCGAATTGGTAGCAATCATCTTGTCGCCGCCACGCTGAGACCCTTTTCGGGAATAATTTCTCTGCAACTTTAATTCATTTGAAGAAATTAAAAATCAACGAAAAGGGTAACACCAATTTTCCTTATAAATTCGAAATTATTAATCGAAATTGAAAAGAAAAACAAAAATAAACGTACTGTAATTCTGGAATTTGCAGAGGTTTCTTTCGTTCCACCATTCAAGTCGATAACGAAGCTATCTGGGTTTGTAGTGTAATGAACACCATTTGACTGACTGCAAACTGAAATTTTCTGGGAGTTTTTTGTTTCTTCCATTTGATTACCTTCATTCTAAAACAAAATTGAAAATAAATTCAGAGGAGAAAACAGAGGAAAATCGATCAAAATCAAAACTTTATGAAACCACTTACCAATTTGGGAAATTCCATTACTTTCTCGGGAAAGAAAAGAGAGAGAATTTGTGTTCTTCGTGAAAAAAAGGCGTATTGGGGATTTAGGAAGCTGCAGAAGAAACAAATAAAAGATGGGTATTTCAAATAAGTCAATAAAACTGCAATTGTTTATTTTTATATTGAATATTGGTTTCTGGGTAAAAACAAACCACCCAATCCTGTGATAAACAAACAAAAAAGCCTTGAAAAAAACTAATTTTTGGCTGTGAAAACAAATATATTGATTTTTTTTATTCGCAAACCTACATAAAACTCTTAAAATTAAGAAGAAAAAACCACCATCTTCTTCAACAGAACACAAAAGAAAAACCATCACCACATTCTTTAACCAATATTTCATTACAAAATCAGAGACAGAGAGAGAGAGAAAAAAACTGACCTGAAACAGTAAAATTTGTGTTGTGAGCAAAGCTGTTTTTTTTTTTTTTTTGTACAGTTGAAAGTGAAACAGAAGAACAGAATTTGGAGAGAAATGGCCAAAAAAATGGAAGAGAGAGAGAGAAACAACACGCTCTTTTCTTTTTGCTTTTTCATTCTTTAATTTGCATATATTTATAGACGGGCAGAGAGATGCACTAATAATAAAAAAATATTAAAATGGCTTCTTTTTTGGTGATGTTCATTATTTAAATTTAAGTTCTATTAAGTTGTTAATTAACTTGTTTCAGCAGACATATAAATGATCTTAAAAATAATAATAATAAAGCAGACAAGTATGTTTTATTTAACGATATGATAAAGATGTTATTATTATTATTATTTATTTTAAAGTTTGTGGAAGGGATCACAAACCTTTTTAAATAATATAAAAGTTAAATATTGATTTTCAAAATCGAATATATTATAGTAGGATTGAATTGGACTAAAACCAATCAATCAAATTTACCGACTCTTTCAATAAATGTTAACAAGATTAATTGTCAATAAAAACTATAACTTAATTACCATGAACATATGTTTATGATTTTTTTTCTTCTAAAATTCAACAACATTTAGGAGTAAAGATTTTAAGCTTATAACATTTTGATTGTTAGGTCGTACGAGATATCTCGAGCTCTACTCTTTTTGATATGTATGTCGTCTATGATTGTAAGATCATCAATTATTTTTTTAGTTAAAAGGATGTTAATGAGATCAAATGATTGAATATAAAAGATAAGTATGGGCATGATGATTAGAA
>JBBMKA010073946.1:0-15336 GCA_037833695.1 Sechiopsis laciniata | reverse complement strand
ATTATATCATATATATATATATATATATATATATATATATATATATATTATACTTAAAATGCTCTGTCATTCACAAGGAAGGCAATTTTTTCACTTTAATTAAAATGGGATTACAAATCTCCGTTTTTTAAGCACACTCAAATATACCAGATGGAATTTTTTTACTAACTGTAACTGATCTCCATTTTAGTCTTCAATTAATAATAATAAAATGTTTGTTTCAAAATAATTTTGAAGGTTAAAAATTAAAATCAAAATTTGAAAGCATAAAGACATAATTAAAACTTAACCGAAGTTCAAAAGCATATAATTTTATCTTATCAACTTATGTTCACATGCCCACTATTATTTACAAGTCATTTTTCATCTTTTATATAGTATCTCCAACTAACGTGCACCTAACGGTCAAAATAACATAAATTCATATGTCATGTAAATTGAGTTATGTTTTATTACTTTACATATACCTTCAAATAAATTTAATGTTCAAGGTGTCCAGATCTCACAATTGTTTCACATTAAAAAAGTGGAGAGTTCAACAACCATTTAAAAGAAATATGGGTGACCTCACATTTTCTAATAAAAAAATAATATATTTTTTTTTTTAATATTCGTGACTGCCTGGGTCATATCTATTACGGTACATATTTTGAAATCTTCAAGACATTACCACCTAGTCAAACATTGTTTGGACTGTAGTTATGCCATTCGCCCAAGTATCTATCAACTCGCCTCCATCAACATTTTTTAAACGTTTGCCCCAATTTAAATTTTACCTGCTTGTTTGTTTGTTTTATTTTTTTTATTTTTTTTTTTTAATTTTTTAATTTTTATATATAATACCCATTTTGTCCGTTTACCCTTTTTTTAATTCTTTTTTGTATATGTTTTTTTTTAATGCTATGTGGTCTTTTTATTTGGTTTTTCTTTATACCCCTTTTTTCCTTTTGTTCTTGTTATTATTTTTTTTTATATAAGACCTTTCCTTTTGTTAGGGTTCATTTTAAAAAAGAAAAAAAATTAATAAATGGTATAGTAAAAGATAAAATCATTATAAATTAGTTAAAATTTAAAATATTTACATCTATAGTGATTGATATTTTTAAATAGAGAATGATTTTGGGCAACAAGATTTTTTTTTTTAATTAAAAAAAAAACTTGTGACTGATATAGTGCCATGTCAGTGACTGCATTTTTGGGTGGAGCCTAGGCTGCACCCAAATCTTTCTTTTTTAAATATTGTACTATTAATATTCATTAATATAATATTATGTATTATTAATATTGGATTATTATTAATACTTATGACCATGGTTATTAAATTTTTTTTAAAGTGAATATATTTATAATTATTTTCTAAATTTGACTAATCACGTAAGTTTCTATTTAAAAAAGAATATTCTCGCCCAAATTACTATTCTTCCAATTTTCTTGTACTATAAATAAAATTAATGTTAAAATATTAATTGATCCTTATACTTCGAAATTTATTTTTACTTTTAAGTCGTCGTTGAAATTATATGATTTTAATCTTTATACTTGAAAAAAAGAAAAAGAAAAATTGATTATCACAAATAATATTAATCATATCAAAATACTATTTTCCTATATAATATTATAAATCTGTTCACTTATATTAAAATTATTAAACTAATTTTGATAAATATTAACTTTAATATTATCATAATGACCAATTTAAAGATTTTTATTTTCAAGTTGAGCGATTAAAATTGAACATTTGACTAAAATAAAATAAAATTCAAAATAAAATGATCAAAATGATATTTTAACCTAAAACTAATAAATAGTCTTTAAATTAAATGTCTCATAGCTAAAGTTTAAGAAACTAAATTATGACTAAGAGGTTAAAGTATCATTTTTGTCCGTGACCTTTGAGAGTTTAAGATTTTTTTATCCTCGAACTTTCAAAAATCATTTACATTATTGAATTTATTCTTTATATATATAGTCAATTTCTATTATAATAAATTTCATATTTATCATAGAGATCGATTTACAATTTTTAAGTAAAAAAAATTGCACTAAATATTTTGCCCAACATATATTATACATGCACCCCAAACGTTGATTTTTAGTACACCTCTTGTCATACTTGCACCGAAAACATTGATATTCAGTATACCTCCAGTTCTACTTGCACCTCAAACACTAACTTACAGTAAACCATTTGTCATACATACACGCAAACACTGACTTTCTACAATTTTATACTATTCTGCAAAATTTTTACCATACCATATCACCCGATAAAATCTTTACCCTACAGCCAAACACCTCCCATATAGTGTAGCTACTTAATTTGCTCGCGATTACAAATTATCATAAATTAAATTTTAATTTAACCATAAGCATATTATAAAATTTAGCACAAAAAATTTAGTCACCGTATCAAACACTTTGTTTCTTTTTTATTTTTATTTTTATTTTTAATTTTTAATTTTTAAGTGTACAATACTCTGTCTGACAATGAAAATTGAGTATTTTAACGTCTTAATTAAACTCTAGTAGTTATTTAAAAAAAAATTGTAATTTTTTTGAAAAAAAAAGAAAAGAAATTACCTTCATTAACCTAATCCAAACACTCCAGTCTCCCAAATAAAAGAACCACACAGTGATCTTTCTCTATAGGTTGTATGAGTACTCAATCTTTTTTTTTCTGAATATAAGTTGGCGAAAGGGGATTATAAATACCGATTCTAGGAATTGAATCCGTGACCGTAGAATGAAAATAGATTAGCACTAAATCAGATAACCAATCGCCCCACCGACCCATTCGAAAATGACTACTCAATTAAAAAGAACCTCAACCGACAACAATATTGAATTTACTAGAAAACTCTAACGCCCGTAAGCAACCCTTCTTGCGCTTCGAAACTATCAATTTCGATGAAATCTATAGATTTTGGACACAAGATCCAAGCAATACAAACCAACCTAGAGATGTCCACGGGGCGGGGCACGGGCGGGGAATAGCTTCCTCGTCCCCGTCCCCGCCCCCTAATTTAATCCCCGTCCCCGGAAAAATCCTCGTTTTTTTCTCGGGGATCGGGGCGGGGATTCCCCGCGGGTTTTTTTTTTTTTACATTTTTAAAATATTTTTTTTGGACAATAATTTTAAATAATTAGATTTTCTTATAAAATATCTATAAATTTCAACTATAATGTTAATTATTAAAGAAAAATATGCATATGAATAGATAATTTCATCAACAAATATATTTTTATTTGAAAATTCAAGGAGTAAAGTATAGAAAAATTATTAAAAAAAAAAAAAAAAATTAGATGGGGCGGAGATCGGGGAATCGGGGATGGGGAATACATTCCCCGTTTTCGGCCCCGATTAGCCTAGAGGTAATTTTTCCCCATCCCCGTCCCCGGCCCCGCGGGAAAAATGGACACCTCTAAACCAACCCCCATACACACATACCATCAAATAGAGACCAAAAAAAAAGAAAAAAACATGATCCTAACCACTAAAACCCACACAACCATCAATATAAAATAATTAAATAATACACAGAAGAAAATAAATAAAAGACATTTAAATCAAAGAGTAATCAATATGTTGTTGTAGCCAAAGTCTTTGTCTTTTCTGAAAACTGCAAGCAAAGCTGGGCTATGCACAATTATGACTCTGACTTGTGTAAGAGCCTTAAACGAAGATGGCAAGATTAGGTGCAACAATATTGGGGTTAAAAAATAAAATAAAATAAAGGTTGTCATGATTAGGGATGAACATAAATTCGATTAAGTTGAGTTGAGGTGATTTTTAACCTAACTCAAATTTTTTAAGTTAGTCATTTTTTTAATTTAATTCAATCAAATTAAAGAGACAATCCAATCAAATCCAACTCTTATATTTTTAGGTTGGATTGGATTAGGTCAATAATAAATTATAAATATAAATATATTTTTTATTAAATTAGTCTTACATTATACATAAACAAAATACAATCTTCAATTAAGGTAATGAAATGAATATAAATATACAATCGTGGTTCATATAGAAGATTCCAACTCTAAAATATAAAACAGATAATTAAAACAACAAAAATAGATAATTCGACTTCCATAAAATAAATATATAATTAAAACCAACAAAGATATTTTACATAATTTGACTATATATTTTATCATAATATATAAATTATAAAGATTTGAAAAAAGGTTAAAAGAATATGAGAAATAAAAAATCTAACAATAATAATTAAATAAAATAAATATACACATATATAATTATGTTATAAGTATATATATATATATATATATATTAAAATAAGTATATATATTAAAATTAAATAATAATTTCGGGTTGGTCGGGTTAGGTTGGGTTAATTTTATGTCAACCCTTGACCTAATTCATAAACATTTCATGATTTTAAACCCAATTCAACCCAACCCATCAAATTAGGTTGGGTTGGCTAGGGTTATTCGGGTTTCAGGTTGTTTGAACACCCCTAGTAATGATTTACATTTTATCTTCTCAGCATACAAAATATAAATATTTAGTTCATGGTTTAATGTTTCATTCATCTAATGCACTACATTTTTCTTTTTAGGTTAAAATTAAATAAAATGCGATTGATATTGTAAGTGGATATCAATATTTAGTTCATGTTAGAGGTGTACAAAATAATCGACAACTCGAGCAATTCGATTGTTCAACCCAACGATTTGGGTTGAGTTATAATTCCATTTGAGTTGAGTTAAATTATGATTTTTTAATTTTCATTATATCGAATTGGTTTTAGGGTTGACAATTTTTTGATTCGTTTAACCGAATTCAAATCATAAAAAATAACATACATTAATAAAATAAATAATTTAAATTCAAATCTATCCTCCATCTTGTATTTGTTTGATTGTTTATATATTGAAGAGATATGAATAAAATTGTTTTACAAAGAAATTAATAGAACTTTGAAAGTTGGACCCAACTAAATAATATAGGTTGGGTAGGGTTGCTTTAATCTACAACATTGGATTTAATTGAGACTATCTACCCCTATGGGTATGTTTGATTTTTTGGAGAAGAGGAGTGGTTAACTACTAATTGTATTTAATAGTAAGCAACTATTTCTTTAACCCCTTTTAGCCACTATTCAAACCTTCTATCTAATTCCATCAAACTTCACATCAAATTTATCACTCAATCACTATTAACATCAATTCCAAAAATTACATCAATCAGTGTTAATCTCAATCTCCAAATAAATAGTTGATTATTCTACTATTATCAAACTCAATACTCAGACGAATAGTGAGCCACTTCAAACTAATATTAATCACTTATTTTCAAAAAAAAAAAAACCAAACTCCATGATCTAAATATTTCTTTTAGAAAAATATATGTTATGATTTTGAATTGAATTGACAACTAAGTCTGTACTCGTACGTAACTTTACAGCTGGGCGAACTGGAACTTTCATGTGAGCTTCGACATGCGAGTCGGAATCGTAATATCAACGGCGTCAATATACGACGTGGACCGCCGTCAAAAGCGGCAAGTTCTTTACCACGGCAGCATCTCCGAGCTGTTCGTGCCGTACCAAGACCGGACGGAGGAGTAGTATTACCGGACGTTTATGGACGCCGGCGAGTTCGGGATGGGGTCGGCGGCGGTGGAGCTCCAGCCCCACCACGATTGTCCGCCCAACGCCGTCATGTTCGACGCCTTCTACGGCGGCCAAGACGGAATCCCGGTCAAGATTCCCAATGCGTACTGTATGTTTGAAAAGTACGCCGGGAATATCGCTTGGCGCCAAACTGAGAGTGTTATTCCTGGGGAATTGGTAATTTCACTCCACTATTTTTATTTTGAGTAAATTATAAATTTAGTTTATAGAAAAAAATAAAATTTATTTTTTAAAATTTTAAAAATTAAAATTTAATCTCTATAGTTAAAAAAAAAAAAAAAAAAATGAATTGTATGATATTAAAAGCTTGAATTTAATTTCTCTAATTAAATAAAGTCTAAAAAACATTTCGTATCTTTTGTAACCATTAGCGAATTGAGTACGTAAAATTTAGTTATTTATTTATTAATAATTGCAATGTGAGTTAACTATTTTATTGGATAAAAAATTCAATATGAACAGTTAATTTTAATGTACATAATTCACGATGATTACAAACGACAATTCTATAAATTTTATTTTAAACTATAAGAACTAATGAACCAAATTTATAATTTACTTTTTTATTTTTTATTTTCTCTCTATTACTCTATTAGTTACTTCAAAAAAAGGAAAACTAAATTTTTATGGATCAAATTTGAATCAGTCAAATTTTCCTTTAATGATTCACATAAAGTTAAGGGAATTTATCCTACATATCACATTTTTTTCTCTTCATTACAATTATAGTATATTTTTTAAAATAATTTATTCATAACACATTTTGTCCAAAATTTCTATTCTACCATCATTAGACTTCTATCAGTTCAGCTGATAGACTTCAATTAGTTCAGCTAATAGACTTCTATCAGTTCAACTGATAGACTTCAATCATTTTTTTTGCCCCAAATGAATAAGTTTGAGAATTGTGCTATACATAAAATTATTTTATTTTTTTTTAATATACATCCAAAATCCCCGTAAGCTAAAGTTGCACTTGTTTTTTGTTTTGTCATTTTTCACTTCTCCCCGTTACCAGCCTAGTTGTTTTCGTTTTGTCCGCATGTTTTTTTTAATGGAATACAGAGGAAAGAAGAAAACAAAAGGTTAAAAATATACAATTTTTATTTGTTTTTTTGTTTATTGGTTTTTTCTTTTTAAATTTACAAATTTGGTCATAGGGTTTCAAGAATTTTATGCTTTGAAAATTGGAACATTCATGTTGTTTAAATTTGTAACTCTGAAGAAAATTAAAATTTTATTTGGACCAAGTTTAAAATTTTACATATATTTTATTTGGACCAAATTTTACATGTCATCCTGTTTGTTTGACATATTAAGTTAGGATTTAATTTTAAGATTTATATTAATACAAGTTTTTATTAATTCTTCATCATTTTTACTTTTAAAAATAACTTTTATTTTTAATCATCAATTTTTAATCATTCATTTATAACTATTCAATCATTTCTAACCATTCATTTTTAATTATTTCTTTGAAATAAATCAAAATAATTCATTTTTAACCATTCATTTTTAATCATTTCTTTTTTAACTATTAAAAATAACTACTCATTTTAAATTTACATATAAATAGGATTTTTATTCTAACTCCTCTACACAAAAATTACACCAAAACGAGTTTTTGGCACAACTCTTAATTTTTAATTACTCAATATAACTCATTAACCTAAATCCTACCTAAATATGATAATCAAACACTCCTTTAAAATGCTACCAAATGGAAACATCAAAGGTGCAATTATTGGGTTTCTTTTTTTTTTTTTTTTTTTTTTTTGAGGTTCAATTATTGAGTTAATACTAAATAAAAGTATCAAACGTGCAATTATTGAGTATAAAAATTAGAGTATGTTCGGCCAGGAAGCATGGACTTCCTTCCCACCATTTGGCCCACCATTTTAATGCAGTTCGGCCCAATCTAGCGCGTGAGCTTCACACGCTGAGATATCTGGACGTGTGTAGCTTTTTTTTAAAAAAAATTTTCGGCCTTTACTATAAAAATTTTCCTTTTCTTTTAAAACTATCCTTATTGGTTTATAGACCTCTTTTGAATTATTAGTAATTAAAGTTTATATCATGACTAATTCATTCATTAAACTTATTTGATTATAGTTATTTATGGTATGTTATTTATGTTCAGGGAACAAAATGCAACCAAATTCAAGCCTTAAATATGTATTTCTTTATCTTGTTGGTTTCTTGAGTGGTTTTGGACTTAAAAAAAAATCTAGAAACAAAATTACGTATTAAATGATCGACTACACATTTCATTTTAAAAGTTCTAAGAACTTAATAGACACTTTAAAATTTGGAGAAAAGTTAACACAATTATAAAGTTTAGAGAATAAATTTATAAAAATAAAAAATCATGATTAACGGTGCTAAAAGACTTTAAAATCATTACGGAGTGGTTTAATTGGTCAAAGAGGGTTTTGGAGTGCATAAGATGATAGGTTGACTCCATGGTGGTCACCTACTTAGGAATTAATTTCCTACGATTTTCTACATCCGAATGTTGTAAGGTCAGAAGGTATGTCTCGTGACATTAGTCGAGGTACGCGCAAGCAAGCCCGGACGAAGACTTTAAAGATGTTTAATTTTTTATATTTAATTTTGTTTTTATATGTATATATTTATTTTTTGAATTGCAGATTACTGAAGTGAGGCCAGAGGTGAGCTTGGTGATAAGGACGATAACTGTGATTGGGAACTATGATTACATCTTAGATTGGGAGTTCAAGAAAAGTGGATCCATCAAATTTGCGGTAATATATTCATTTTAAGAAATTTAAAATTTATTTAACATAAAGCATTTATTTCAGTATGAACTAAAATTCTCCCTAAAATTAACTTTGATGTATAAAATTTAAAAGTATATGATAAATTTCTGGATTTATAATTCTGTGTTTTTATAGGTTATGAGATATGAAAGTTAGAGAGCTCAAAAGAAGGTTTATTTAAGTAAAAACGACCGTCTAATTTTAAATAACTTTGTTTGTTTCTTTCATTTCTAAATATTTTAGTGGAAACTTTTAAAATATTGGAAGTTTTTTTTTTTAGATCTTAAAGTCTTGCTTTAAAAATAAAAATTAAAAATTAAAAACTGAATAAGTCGGTGGCATGATTGTTATCTGGCTTGGTATTAATCATTTTTCACTCCACGGTTACGGGTTCGATTCCTGAAATCGATATTTGTAATCCCCCTTGCCAGAACTTGTACTAAAAAAAATAAAAAGTCTTGCTTCAAAAAGTTATTCCAAATGAGAAGTCAAAGAATCTTAACCAATTTTTTTAATATTCAAATGGTATGTGCCATGATATTGATGGTATCTATAGCAAAGAGAGCTAATTAATGAAAAAGAAAAAGTACTTTTCAGAAAATGTCTTATTATTTTTTTTTTTAAAGAATATTTGCGTTGTTTATTTTCAACTTATTAAACTTAAAAAAAAAAAAATCAATAAAAAGATAATGAATCTTAAGTCAAAATTAAAAAAATTATATGTTGAATGCATGAATGATAAGTGTTTGTTGTTGGTGACAGGTGAGTTTAACAGGAATCATGGAAGCAAAAACGACGCCGTACAAGCACACAAGGGAGATAAAGGAGGAAATCTATGGCATATTAGCAGCTCCAAACACTATTGGCGTAAACCACGACCATTTCATCACATACTACCTCGATCTAGACATCGATGGCCAGGAAAATTCTTTTGTCAAAGCCAAATTGAAGAGCTTCAAAACCGACGGCTCGACGCCAAGGAAGAGCTACTGGTCGGTGGTCGAGGAAGAGCCCGAGAAAGAGCTCGATGCTCGACTTCGGCCGACAGAGCCAGCAGAATTGAACATCGTGAACCCTAATAAAGAGACTGACATAGGGAACAAAGTCGGGTATGGTTAAATGAAACAATCTCTCTATCTAAAAATATATTTTTAGTATATATGTATGTTTGTATGTCAATTATTGTTAGCCTCATCCTATTTTTTATCGGAGTTTTAAACGTTCAATTTTGTATGGTAGGTATCGTTTAATTCCGGGACCAATGGCTAGTCCACTACTTTCAGAGGATGATTATCCGCAGATGAGAGGAGCTCTTTGTGACTATAATGTATGGATTACACCTTATAATCGATCGGAGAAATGGGCCGGCGGTGTGTACGTTGATCGTGGCCATGGTGATAACACCCTTAACATTTTAACACAAAGGTACCAAATTATTTCTAAGTACCTTTAGCTTTTACTGCCACAAATCCAATATTTTAACTTCGACAATAAATGTTTTAATAGTTAAACTATGTTAGCATATAATTTTCTCCATTCAAACGATCACCAATGGATTTGAATTGTCCTAGAACTAAAAAAAAAAGACGACATTTGGTAATTGTTTATTTATATTTTTTAATTAAACCTATAACTACTAGATTTGATTGATTCTTACATATTTACTATATTTTTATTAAAAAAAAAAAAAAATCAAATGGTTTTCCAATAAGTTTGAGTATTCAAAATTTTGTTTACTTTTTAAAAACATATGTATGTAAAAAAGTAGAAAATTTGTGGTAAGCAACAACTTCTAGCGTACCTATTTTAATTTTAGCAAAATTTTAAAAATAGTATAATATTTTAATTTTATTGTCTAATTCAATATGTTTCACTAGATTGTTTTCAATTAATTTAACTTAATTGAAGTCATTGATTTGTAGGTTGGAATATGAAATGTATCTTACACTTTTTATTCATCGCTATATGAATCAATTTTTGTTATGTTTAAATTTTTTTTAAGAAATGGGCATTTATAATTTATTTTATTATTATTATTAATTATGAAAAATCCCACCAAATTAGATAATAAAACAAGCAAATTCATTGATGGAGGGAGTCATTATAGACTAATTTTAGACTTTTTTCAAAAAAAATAAAATAATTTTTACTAAATGAGGCCAATATAAATTTAATTCATTTTAGAAATAGAAAGATGAATGTGTTCATCATTTTTTAATATGTCTACTAATAACTTACGTATGGTTTCATGGATTTAAAACATATGATTTAATAGGTTTGAATAATTCACCTTAAAAAAATACTACAAAATATAAAAAATACGAAAGACTTATCATACACATTATGGAGAGATACAAAACTAAAAGCTTAAAATATTATTAGGCAAAAACAAAGTAAATACCAACCATATTTTTATTTAGCACGTTCTCATTAAAATTGTTTTTCCTTCTAATTGTGTGGGTTCGGGATGACATTTAATTTGAAGTGTAAAATGACTTTACAATTAAATAATAAAGGTATCATGCTATTTTTGGAACAAAATTGTTAACCAAAGTTGTGTTACAAATGTTTGGGAGAACAGGAACAGGGACATCAACAACAAGGATATTGTGTTATGGCACACAATAGGGTTCCACCACCATCCTAGTCAAGATGAATTTCCAATTATGCCCACCCTCAGTGGAGGCTTCGAGCTTCGACCCACAAATTTCTTTAACAGAAATCCAATTCTCAAAATGAAGGCTCCAAAACAACAATAATAAACCTTCCCAAAAGCTCCAACGACGACATCGAGTTATTGACAAGGATTGTAATCTTAATGTACTATATTGTGTTTTTTAGGATCATTTCATATAGCTTTTTTCCTTTCCTTTATTATAATAAATTCTCTATTTGAGGAGATAAAGTAACTTCAAATCCTCTCATCTTCCTAATTACAGAACTTAATGTTGAGCTCTAGATGGTTCGTTCGGGTAAGTTACGCAATCTATTCTATCATGGGCAACCCGTATTTCAATGAGTCACTATTTAGAAGCAACCAATATTATAAGGTACCAATATATAAACCTAAATTTTAGGAGACATAATCTATTCTTAAATGGTAGACTTTATTTTGTGTCATTTCGATATCTCTAACCAAAGTTATTTTTATTTTACCATTCTTCTATTTTATTTCTTTAAGTATTCTTAGCCAGAAAATTCAAAACAATTCTTTTTATTTTATTTGCTTTGAAAAAAATTACTTTTGACTAAATTTTGAACACTCCTAAAATAAAGGTAGTCCTACACATTTTAGTCCCGAGGATAATGATATAAAATACTTATCACTTGTTGTTAAGAAGATGTGCGCTTGCGCGAGTCCGGATAATTTTCTTTGTTAACTTTGAGAGTTGACCCTGCGTGTAACGACTCGACTTTCTAAAATACTCTAATGGGGTGTTAGGGATGCATGCATTTAAAAATCCTCAAAATAAATTTGATAGACATATGCAACTTCCAACGAAACCTCGTAAAATCATAAAACATAACTGATAGTTCGAAAGCATATAAAACATGGTTCAAGATCCCGATGGTTCAAAACGAAATATATTTCGACAGAGTTTAAAACATAAAGTTCGACACAAAATAAAAATAATGCGGAATGGAGAATGACAACACCGTATCCATGATCGATGCAGCTCCCAGCTTAGTCACCTCAGAATGGATCAATACCTGAAAATATAAGGGGTGAGTATATCGAAATATACCTAGTAAAAAGCTTCACCATGGGGTTAAGCATACAAACAGAAACAAGTTAGAAGATACGAAAACTGAAGCTAAGTTCCTCACACATGCGTGTCTGGTCCCCGGGCCGATCACGAGCAAGCAATGTCAGACGACGACGTGCAAGCCGTGAGCAAGATAGAGCTAAATGCCGAGAAATCATCTGACCACCATCAGGGGAGGACCACGAGTAAGGGAAACACACAAGTTCCCTAAACCTCGGGTCGAGACACGTCTCATACCATGTCCGTAGAGACATACACAAATGTCTAAGAGGTAGCCTGACCTACGTTAGGGACCCGCCAAACTGCATCAGCGGAGACATACATAAATGCCTCGGAGTAGCCTGACCTATGTCAGGGACCCGCCACGCTGTGCTCGCGAAGACATACACAAATGTCTCAAGGTAGCCTGACCATCTGCTAGGGACCCATCATGCTTCCGCTGCGGAACTCCAATAGCATAGCAACAGAAACAAACACGAATGTCTCGAGGTAACCTGACCTACATAAGGGACCCACCACGCTTCAGCTGCGAAACTCTGATAGCGTATCTGTATGGCATACACAAATGCCAATAAAGTCACCCGACCTTGTCGGGGAGGACCACGAGTGAGGGAACCATACAAGATCCCTAAACCTCGAATCGAGACACGCCCAATACCGTGTCCGCAGAGACATACACAAATATCTCGGGGTAGCCTGATCATCTGTCAAGGACCCACCACGAGTGAGGGAAACACACAAGATCCCTAAACCTCGGGTCAAGATAACGACACACAAGTTGTGTCAGCAAGGGCATACTCGAATGCCAATAATGTCACCTGACTATGTCAGGGAAAGCCACAAGTGAAAGAAATTGCAGGGTCCCTAAACCTCGGGCTAGGGGCGCCATCTGCTAACCCTAGCATGCGGGGGCCGACCTGCCTACAGACAACATCCCATAATGCATCCAAGCTCACCAACAACCATTCATCCGCGCCATCATCTGTCCCAATGGCATCTTCTAGTATGTGTCAGGGTCAAGCAAGTCTTGACCAACTCTTCCTCTCACGTATTGGGCGGGTAAACTAGTGGAACCATGCACAAAGCATGTGAGATTCCACGAGTATAACAAATAGATATAACTAGTACTAGAGTCACAAGAGATCTAGTCTAGCCTAGGCGAGTGCAACTGCCCCACCTGAGGGTTGGTGCAACCCGCAACGTGTGCTCAACAACCAAGGAACTCGTTGTTTCGCACAGAATGTGACACGTGGATGAGATCCGACCCCTTGATTGGATGTAAGAGTTAACCCGTAGGTTGGTGCAGCCCAACCTCGCATCTCGAAGTAAAGAGGATCCATATCCTTGCTCGATTCCTAAGGGTACTAGTGAGTCACATCAATAACACGATATTGATCACGCAACACGAGTCGTAACAAGAGTGAGCTAGTTGCTCCTCTAAGTGGTTAACGCGATAACCGAGCCTAGTTATTCTAATGCCAAACATAAACAATCCAAACTAGGTATCACAATAACAGATCATTACGAACAAATCCCAGGTGACAAAATAGAGAAACCGAGCATATAATCATTGCAGCACGTATACAGTCAAACATAGATGAAACAAATCACATAAACATTTTGTCACGAGTCCAGCCAATCATAGAAAAATAGCTAGCAACGAAACATACACGTATCCAAACATGAGATACCTAACATATTAGGGCATTTCGGTCACAATCACTACATGCATTACCTTAGGCATCTTCGTCATTCGAAAAGTCAAACAAAAAACAGTCCATCACATATACAAGCAAAATGTATGATTCAGGAAATGACGATACGATCACATGAGCACAACAAACAGAAACTTTACAGTTTACGAGCTACCCTAAGATTTCCATACTATCACGAGTATAATCAGTTCAACCAAAGAGTTTCAACACCAACACAAACACGCGACAAGTCATCTAACATTCATTTCTCGTAAACTCTATCGCCACTATTCACATGCTTTTAAACCATAAACCCAGATCATAATTAGAGATGTCCACAGGGAGGGGCGAGGCCGGGGAATGGCTTCCCCGTCCCCTTCCCCACCACCGAAATCAATCCCCGTCCCCTGAAAATTCACCATTTTTTCTTGGGGATCGGGGCAGGGATTCCTCGCAGGGAATTTGCAGGGATCGGGTTCCCCACGGGAAAATTTTCCCCTTTTTTTTTTTTTTTTGCATTTTTTATATTTTATGAATAATAATATCAAATAATTAATTATTCTTAGAAAATATTTATCAAATTTCAATTATATTGTTAATTGTTAAGAAAAAATATTCATTTGAATACATAATTTCATCCACAAATATTTTTTTTATCTAAAATTTAAAGGATTAAAATGAGAAAAATGTATAATAAAAAAAATACACAGCAGCCAAGGGTAACAATTTTTTTTTATTGAAGACACGGCTACACCACCACATCACTAACAAAAGTTTAAAAATATATGTATGCTACATGAGAATGGTTATGGAAATTAAAGGAAGTAAATATTAAAAATTTAAAAAAAAAAACGGGGCGCAGATTGAGAAAACGGAGAAGGGGAATACATTCCACGTCCCCGACCCCGTTTAGCCAACGGTGAATTTTTTTTTCCCCGTTCCCCATCTAAATGGAGATTCCCAGCCCCGTTAGGGGCTGGTCCCCGCGAGAAAATGAACATCTCTAATCGTAATGGAACTCCTTATCTTCCCGACGTTCTTGACTGAACCATCAAGCTAAACCATGAGCCAAACGATGAGTTCCCGAGAGCACCTAAACATAGGATCAAGGATAGAAATCAAAGAAACGGACAAACGAAGTGGAAATAACCAAAACAGAGCTCCCCACGCGAATGGAGACGGAAAACTAAGCTGGTGAAGTGTCACCGGAGTGAAGCGACGCGTCTCTGGGAAACGACAGTGGTGGCCGGCGCACCACCACGGAACTCAACAAAACTTACCTCTTTTTCTTCGTCTTGTTGCCCTGAGCATGGAACTGGTGTAACGACCCATATTTATGAGAATTTATTATAGTACGTTTCTTCCAAATTTAATAAATACAAACAAATTTGTGAAGTTATTTATATGGTTATAATTTAACTGAAATGGAAATAAAATA
>JBBMKA010073935.1:0-15339 GCA_037833695.1 Sechiopsis laciniata | reverse complement strand
CTAAGTGTTCAATTAGGGAGTTACTTGTAAAAGAAGCTCATGGGGGAGGACTTATGGGACATTTTGGGGAATTTAAAACATATAGCATGTTGAGTGAACCCTTTTATTGGGCGGGATGCTTGGCCCGCGCGCGCGCATGAGGTGGGCTACTTGGCCCTCGGGCACGCATGAGGCGGGCTGCTTGGCCCGCGCGTGCGTATGATGCGGGCTGCTTGGCCCGCCGCGCGGATGAGGCTGGCTGGATAGCCCGCACGTGCATGAGGTATGCCGCTTGGCCCGCCCGCACATGAGGCGGGCCTATGGCTCGCGTGGTCAGCCCGTCTTGGTGCCAGCAAGGCCTGCTCGCTCCGGTGTCTGCATGGCTTGTTTGTCAGGGTGTCCGTTCCTAGCCTACTCGAGCGCCCGTGCGGCTTCTCTTCTCTATTTAGGACCCGCTATCGACTTCCTCGGACTTCACTCCGTCGGGCTGACGTGGTCTTTGGACCTTCCTTCGTGGGCCCAATTCCACTCCAAATGACCCAATTCCTCGGGCTTAATTTTGCCCATAACACCAGGATTCAAGTCAAGATTAAAGCTTAGCTCACTTCAAGTGGACTTCAAAACAAATTCAATGAAGTTCAAACAATAAATTCAAGTCCAAAATTCTATTTGAAAGTTTTCCCCCAATTAAAGTTGGTGAATTTCAAATGAATTCAAAGTTTCAAAGAAATCATTTGAAATTCAAGTGATCATTGCCAAAATAAATTTCAATCAATTTTCTTGTTTAAAAAAAAAAAAAAAAAGAACTTCTTATCTGGCCCATACAAATGGGGAGATTAAAGTCGGCATCAAATTTAAAAGGAAAAGTTCATTCAATTTCAAGTTGATGGAATTTTATTTCATGAATTTGACATATTCAAGAAATGGCGAATTGCAAGAGAAAAATTCAAGTTGAAAATATCTCAATCCAAGATTTCATTGAAGTTCAAGGCATATTCCAATGTTTGTTTCATTTAAAGATACACGTGGGACAAATTTCAAGTTACTTTAGTCAAATTCAAAAGCTCCACCATATATATTCATGAAGAGTTTACCCATTTGCATCAAATCAAAAGAAATCTTGCTTCTAATTCTAAGCGGGACATATTTTGGAGTGATTCATTTTCAAATTTGTCAAGTCAATCAAATGCAAAACATCGTTCAAGTTATATTTTAGTGCTCATTCCATAAAGACAAATGTGAAACAAAATTTCAAGATTTAAGTTCACTCCAAAATATATTTTACATTTGGAGTCAAGGCCAAGTCAAGCGCAGGCATGAAGGAGATTTATTTCGAGTTCAAACTTGGTTATATGAATGGAGGAGTTTCAATCTCAAAATTCAAACTAAAGTAAATCAGCTCAAGATTTCATGCTCATTCCAATTTGGGATGAAACTTGCGCAAAATCAAAATTTTGGAGGCAATCAAATTTTCCTCAAATGCAAGCCAAATGAATTGAATACAACTTCAATTTTCTCAAGTTTGTTGATGCCAAAATTTGGTCTCCAAGATCAATGGTGAATTTGTATTTCGTTGAGATGAATACCTATAAAACAAACAATAATCATCTAGACACCGGTGTGGTGCGAGCCACGTAGCTTTCGATGCCTAAGTCAGTCTAGGTCAAAAAGTGTAAAGGGGTCGTTTCTAGGGTTTAGAATAGCTTACTTGATAACTAATTGACTTGCATATATATAGGGAGCGGGTGGGCGACCACATTTGGTAAAAATAAATCTTAGTTTATGGAAATATCCTCCTTTTTAGGTGAATATTTCCATTTTAGGTAAATATTCCTTCTTGAGTCGAGCCCTAAATAGGGTCTAACCGTAGATAAGGAAAAATGACGAATATAGGCAAACACGACGCGCGAATCGAAGTCCAAACAAGTAAGATATGCCTTAAAAAGGAAAGTGAGCCAAACCGGGTCGGGTCGACTCGACTGGGTCAGCAGTTGACCCGACAAGGTCGGCAGCCGACTCGACCCGCCTAAGGTGGCCTCTGCGCGCGCAGAGACGGGCTGGCTGGCCCATGCGCCTGGGCGTCTATATGGGTTGGCCTGCGTGCCTGGGCGCCTATGCAGGCTGGCCCGCGCACCTGGGCGTCTATGTGGGCTGGCCTATACGCTTAGGCACTTATGTAGGGTGGCCCGCGCTCCTAGGTGCCTATGCGAGCCAGTTCGCGTGCCTTGGTGTCTTTACAGGCTAGTTTGGGTACTCGGGTGTCTTCGTGGGCTTGTCGATGCTTGGCCTGGCTCTCGAACTCTTAAACGAGGGTGGGCTTCCTCACATGTTTTTGGGGCTCGTTCTGTAGGTTTGAGCATGTTGGGGCAGTCCATCCTCTTAGGCCTAACTTCGCCCATAACAGTTGCCCCCACTCTTAGGATCAACTTTTCAATATTATGTTGAGGCTAAGAGTGTTCTCGGGTTTGTTTGAGTTGGGCATATTCGATTTTCTTGTTGGAGTTTTGGTACTAGGTGACTTGGTGTCCTATAGGCGCCCTAGTGTCTTGGTGATCTTCCAACTCTTTCTAAATCCTATAAATGCCTTTCATTTCTTCCATTCTCCATCCAAATCTTCCCATTTTCTCTTCTCTTTAAGGTGAGCTTCTTGGTTTTTTCCAAAGTTTTAAACTTGCCACATCCTTTTGTTTTCAAAATTAACCATATTTTAACATTTTTTGTCTTCAATTTCTTGTTGTCTCTCAAAATGTGTTTGTTTTCGCAATTTCTTATGTCGCTTTTGGTTGTCCTTTGATTTTTCGTAGTTGTTGACCCATGGATCCTGATTATGACTGTAAGAACCCAACTTCTAAACCCAACCTAGACTCGATTCTTACTCAGCATGCATGGTTCAAATACATTATAACATCCACAACTTTTAAAAACAGAAAATTGAAACAAATATCTGCTTTGTTCAAACTAGAAACAACTCACAATTCAAATCCACAATAAGTCAAACACAGTTGAGCCTCTGGCCATAGATTATTAAAAACAACTTAAAACATGAATTTCAAGGAAAATAAAAGCCTATCCTACATGCTGAATCAAAGCAACAATGACAAATATAAATGTAACAGCGGACGCCCATGATCAATCAACTTTTCCTTTAGCTGTCCGGTGCTATCCCAAGTTACTTGGTGGAAAACCACAGAAAAGGGTGAGTACAAAGGCACTCAATAAGAATCTTCAGCAGGGGTACAGTATATAAAAGTCACATCATCTAGCATCCTAGCATACATGTAATACAGTCAACCAACAGAACTCAGTACGGATTCTCAACTTAACTTTCAAACCTCGAGAGTCTTTAACTCTCGGCTAGTGACCAGCTAGGTGTGCTGATCCTGGACATTTGGGAGAGTACCCAGTGTCTGTCTCTAGACTGAAAGGAAGGGTGTACTGACGACACTAGCCCGAGGGAGCTGTCCTCTCGGCATCTAATGCGTGTCATACTGCTGCAAACCAGGGCATATGTAGGCCTACACAAACTACGCCGGTCCTGGTACGCTACCAAATTAGACTCAGAATGGTGTCTACTGACCCACATCAGGTGGGAAGCCCTCGACACCTAACTGTGGCAGCCTGTTCACACGTACACCTAAAGCTAAGAATCGTCCCAAGGTAGGCTTACACCAAGAAAATGACCACATTTTAGTAGGCTACAGACTAGGCTTATGCCGAGGTGGTAAGCTACACCACACCCAACTACTGGGGGTGAGAAAACAATCCTCACTGGTCTCGACCTGTGGAGACAACATACGTCGTGCCACTCTCAGCCTCTAGAAGATGACAACCTGACAGATGCTAGCTAAGAGTATTGCACACTAGATCTAACAGAGTACCAACAAACAATATATAAACAAGCAAGCTACTATAAACATGCTACAACAATTCAGGGTACACACACTACATGCTAGGCCCTATCAGACAAGTCAACACAATTGTCAACCAGATAACGAGCATGCTGGATACAATACGTGCAACAATATAGACATCATACCACAAGAACCTATCCACTAACACATGCTCCAAAAGACAGTAAAGCACACAAACAAGAATATGATCAATGGCAATTACGCAGGATCCACACAACCCATGACAAGGAACTCTTACCTAAAATAATTACAGAACAAATAACACGATGCTCCTTCAGCTACAGATAACCAACATGAACCGGCTAAACACAACCTAAATTGAATATAATAAATAGTCAAATAATAAACCAGACTATCTAATTAATAGGGACTCGAGAATAGAGGTTACCCAAACCCGAATGGAAGGCTCGGCACCACAAGGTTGAGGCTGCGTGCGGCAGAGCTGTCACGGGCTAGCGAGCGTGGCTATGCGGCAAGGGCAGGCTGCGGCGAGAGTGTGCGGCACGGACAAGGCTATGCAGTAGCGAGGACAAGCGACGCGAGCGAGGCTGCGTGGACATGGCTACTACTGGCGGGCTGTGCGTGCGGGATCACTGTCTGGCTAGACAGCGCTGCTATGTGGATGTATGTGGGGCTGCAATCGGCGAGGGGAGCTAAGCAGATGTGGCGCTGGGTGTGTGGAGCGAGGACGCGTTTGGGTGTGTGCGGACGGCACGGCTGCTGTGAGCATGATCAGCTGGGCAATTTTCGATCGCGAGGCTGCGCGATCGTAGTTAGGGCTACGGTTGCGAGGCTAATCGGGGTGCTGCATGAGGCTGGACGAGCTTGGCTCATGGTTGGTCTTGGCAGCAATGGAAAAGAGGAAAAGGGATCGATGGAGAGGAGAATAAGAAAACGAGGGAATTCTCTGGCTTTTGATCTATGCAGGATTAAACTCTCATTTTCTTTTAAATAAATTGCCTTTAAATTCCTTTAATTTTCTTTTCTTTTTCATTTCCTTTTAAAACTTAAATAAGGCATTTCTTCCAAGCTTGCAAAACTAGCCCTGAAACCACAAAAAAAACCCTAAACCCAGTAAAAATGCAAGAACAACCCTGAACTCGATAAATTAGCAAACGAACCCTGGGGTAAAATTACCAAAATGACCTAAAAGACCTAAATAGCAATAATGGCCCAACGAAACACCCGAAATAGCTAAAAACCATACCTGGGTAATGAGTCCTCATCTCTTCCTTTAACTTACAAGTTGCTTCCTCAAGTCTTTATTCAGCTCTAACGGCTCAAAATGATATGGGTATGCCACATACTGACTTAACATCAAAATATGGAATACACTGTGCACTATCGATAAAGACGGGGTCAAAGCCAAACAGTAAGCAATTGAATCAATCGGCTCAAGGATCTCAAAGGGGCAAACAAACCTAGGACTCAACTTTCCATGCTTACCAAACCTCAAAACACCATGCATCGGTGCTACTTTTAGAGACACATGCTGACTAACCTCAAACTCCAAATCTCTACGTCAACATTAGCATAGTTTTTCTATCTACTTTGTGCCGTCAACATACGAGACCTAATCTTCTAAACTGTGTCATTAGTCAACTGTAACAACTCGGGACCCAAAACCTGTCTGTCACCGACCTCTTCTAAAAACACTGGAGATCTACAACGCTTACCATACAAAGCCTCAAATGGAGCCATTTAAATAGTCGATTGATAACTGTTATTGTAAGCAAACTCCATCAAATACAAGTACTGGTCCCAACTGCCCAGAAATCTAACACACAAGCTCGCAACATATCCTCTAAAATCTTGTTTACCCACTCTGTCTGGCCATCGGTTTGAAAGTGAAACGCGATACGAAAATTGCACTCTGTGCCCAAACCTTTCTAGAGTGCCCTCTAGAAACGAGAAGTAAAGTGAGAATCTCGGTCTGACACAATCTTTGCTGGCACGCCATGGTACCAAACGATCGACTCCAAGAACAACTGTGTCCACTACTCCAAAGTATAGGTGATTCTACCGGGAATGAAGTGTGCACTCTTAGTCAATCGATCTACAACAACCCAGATCTGTTTAAGATCCTGATACATCTTGGTATCCCTTACGTGCCAAATAAATGGAGAACTGTGAGCATCGATAAGTAACTCGGCTCGCAGCCTGGCGTCAGCTGGCACACAAAGGTGTCCTCTGAATCTCAAACCACCATCTAGTGCTACCACAAAATTGAAGTCTCTGTCTGTCTGGACTCTAGCAATTAAATTGTTCAACTCAGGATCACTCAGCTGGCCATCAACAATCCTCTGCCTGATCGAAGGCTGCACGGTCAACTGGGCTACCCTAGCGGTAACCTCTCCTAACAAAAATGCTATACCAGTTCGCTCAAACTCTTTCTGCAATGAAGCTGGGAACTCAACAAAGCTGCAGAATGCAACGTCTTCTTACTCAAAGTATCAGCCACAACATTGGATTTATCCGGATGGTACAAAATCTTGCAGTCATAATCTTTTACTAACTCAAGCCATCTCCTCTATTTCATGTTTAACTTCTTCTAAGCGACGAAGTACTTGAGACTGTGGTGATCTGTGAACATCCGAATCTTCTCTCCATACAGATAATGTCTCCAAATCTTAAGTGCAAAGACCACTGCTACCAACTCCATGGCATGAGTCGGATAGTTTTTCTCATAACGATTCAACTAATGAGAAGCGTACGCAATCACTTTGCCATGCTGCATCAAAACATAACCCAAGCCAAACTTGGAAGCATCGCTGTACACCACAAAACTGCGCTTTAACAAAGCAAAACTCTCTTCGTAACTGGCATCCCAAACAAACTCAGCACCCTTCCTCGTCAACCGAGTGAGGGGTACTACTTTAGTAAAAATATCTTTGACGAAACGTCGGTAATAACCTGCCAAACCCAGAAAGCTGTGAATCTCTACGACGGTAGTCGGCCTGGCCCATGAACTCACGACATCAATCTTGGCGGAGTCTACTGCAATACCCTCTTTCGAAACCACATGACCTAGGAAGGCTACTCTCTCTAACCAGAAGTCACACTTGGAGAATTTGGCATACAACTTATTCTCTCTCAAAGTTGCTAAAACTTGCTTCAGATGCAAGGCATGATCCTCCTTAGTCTTAGAATATATCAAAATATCATCTATGAACACGATGATGAAGCTGTCCAAGAATGCCTTGAACACCCTATCCATCATGTCCATAAATGCTGCTGGGGCATTGGTCAGTCCGAAGGACATGACCATGAACTCGTAATGACCATACCTTGACCTGAAACTGTCTTGGGAATGTCTGCATCCTTGATCCTCACCTAGTGATATCCAGACCTCAAATCAGTCTTGGAAAACACAGAAGCTCCCTGAAGCTGGTCGAACAAATCGTCGATATGAGGCAATGGGTACTTATTCTTCACTGTAACCTTGTTCAACTCCTTGTAATCTATGCATAGGCGCATCGAAACATCCTTCTTCTTTACAAACAAAATGGGTGCTCCCCACGGGGACATACTTAGATGGGTGAATCCTCTGTTTAACATCTCCAGCAATTACACCTTGAACTCTTTCAATTCTGCTGGCGACATACGGTACGATGCCTTCGAGATAGGGAGCCCTCGAGTTCAATAGTGAAGTCTACCTCTCTCTGCGAAGGTAAACCGGGTAACTTCTTTGAGAAAATGTCTGTAAACTCCTGAACTATGGTACCTGATCAACGGTCAACAAAGGGCGACCTTCTCCAAACATCTTTTCCAAATAACCCTAAGCTCCTCGAGCTAACAAACGATGGGCTTTCAATGCAGAAATTAACAACGGGCAAACTTCGCTCTAGACACTGCGAAACTTGAAGCTCTGCTTCTTGGGCAGCTTGAACATTGCTTCTTTCTAGCGACAATCAATCAACGCTTTCATAGGCAGAACTATGAGGGTAGCCACTAAAAGCTCTCTAGCTTTCTAACTTTCTCACTAGCAATCATACTAACTCCCCAAAGAAGTTGCCACACACAACTCGAACCCTAGAGGTTTGAGTTCCAAATAAGCTTTTCTAACAAATGATGCAGAGATAAATGAATGGGTCGAGCCCGAATCAAATAATACAAATGCATAATGACCCAAAATAAGTAAGGTACCTATGACAGCTGCATCGGTCCTCTTGGCCTCCTGAAGAGTCGTGGCAAATACGCGGTCCTACTGCTGAGCAGGTCTGTTATCTGTTCCAACCTGTGGGAACGCTCTAGCAATGTGCCCCTCCTTACCATATTTATAGCATGCTCTGAGAGATACTCCACACAAACTGTAATGAGCCTTGCCACAAGTTCGACACTAGGGTGGCTGTCTAACTACACCCTGCTGGCGGCCCTATTGTCGCCGCTGGTCTCTGCCTTGAAACTGGCCATGACGGCGCTGTTGCTGACCTCTTACCCAGGAAATCCTCGAAGGCTCAAACTTTCTCTTCTGCCCTGAATTAGAGGTCATACCCTGAACTGCTACGACTGGGGCTTTCAGGGTCTGATACTTCATATTATATGTTTTGGCCAAGGTCACGGCTCTAGCATAGGTCTGTGGTGCCAGTGCTCGAACATCCTGA
This sequence comes from Sechiopsis laciniata, assembly GCA_037833695.1. Taxonomy (NCBI): domain Eukaryota; kingdom Viridiplantae; phylum Streptophyta; class Magnoliopsida; order Cucurbitales; family Cucurbitaceae; genus Sechiopsis; species Sechiopsis laciniata. The sequence continues at coordinate 6,845 of JBBMKA010073935.1, read as the reverse complement.
GCAACCTCCACCCTAAGCCCTGCAACAAATTTCCTAATCTTCAGCTCCTCAGTGGCTATCAGTTTTGGGGCAAAATAACTATACTTAGAAAACTTCTTCTCGTACCCAGCAAGGGTACTATCTCCCTATTTCTGATTAGCAAAGGCCTCTACCATCTCCTGCTGAGCTTCTTCACTGATGTACTGAGTCCAGAACTCAGTCTTGAAGAACTCCCAAGTGGCTGGTGGAGACCCTACTAGTCTAGCCCTATCGGTGGAATGCCACCACAAGATTGCTGTCTCGGTCAATGAGCTGCACATCTAGGCCTCTAAACATCTGGACAACCCATGATGCGAAAGATATACTCCTGGTGAGCCAACCATTTCGCTGCTACTAGTGGGTTCTCGAATGCATCAAACTCTCTAGGTTTCCACTTTATGAAGTCTTTGAGCCACTTGCCACCCTCAGCGGCACCCTCAAGAATGTCTGGCTCAACTACGGACTCCTGCTAAACTGATAGAGCTGGCGACACCCTCTGCCCTACTGGGGGAACTATTGCACTACCAGGTGGTGCTACAGGAACTGCCGGAGGTGCCTGTTGCAACATTTGAGCAAACTAGGCCATTTATGCTTGGGTCTCTGCTTGCTGTGCTGCCAATAGTGCCCGAGTCTCGGCTCTCTGCTAGGTAAACATGTCCGCAACCATCTCACGCAAGGCTGTGGCAAACTTCGCACTACGAGCGGAACCCTGGGGTGGAACCGCCTCCACTCTCTCTCCTGGCAAGTTAACAACTAAAGCCAAAGGTGGTTTGACGGTCGGATTAGCCCTAGACATGGTCTCCTCAATTTCTGGCTCAGTACCAACTCCTCGATTGGCGATGCCTGACGTCCCAGCTCCACTACATGTAATCGGCATTCCTTGCGATCTACACAAACAACAAATATAAACAGGTAAGCTAGATGCATGTAATGTAACAAAACCCTTAAAATAATTAACTTTCGACATACCTGACTGCTGTTGGAGTGCTGATGATCATGGGGACAAACGACCTACTCAGTAGGTCAGTCTACAAAATCTATGACTCTAAGCTCTGATACCAACTATAAGAGCCTGACTTCTAAACCCAACCTAGACCCGATTCTTACTCAGCATGCATGGTTCAAATACATTATAACATCCACAGCTTTTGAAAACAGAAAACTGAAACAAATATTTACTTTGTTCAAACTAGAAATAGCTTACAATTCAAATCCATAATAAGTCAAACACAATTGTGCCTCTAGCTAAAGATCATTAAAAACAACTTAAAACATGAATTTCAAGGACAATAAAAGCCTATCCTACATGCTGAATCAAGACAACAATCACAAATATAAATATAATAGCTGACGCCCATGATCATTCAGCTTCTCCTCTAACCGTCCCAGTGCTGTCCCAAGTTACCTAGTGGAAAACCACAGAAAAGGGTGAGTACAAAGGAACTCAGTAAGAATATCCAGCCAGGGTACAGTACGTAAAAGTCACATCATCTAGCATCCTAGCATACATGCAATATAGTCAACCAACAGAACTCAGTATAGATTTTTAACTTAACTTTTAAACCTCGAGAGTCTCTAATTCTCGGCTAGTGACCAGCTCGCTGTATTAATCTTGGACACTTGGAAGAGTACCCAGTGTCTGGCTCTAAACTGAATGGAAGGGTGTACTGACGATACTAGTCCGAGGGAGCCGTCCTCTCGGTATCTAATACGTATGCACGCACACCCCATGCTGCTGTAAACAGGGGCATATGTAGGCCTACACAAACTATACCAATCCAGGTACGCATACCTAACTAGACTCGGAATGGTGTCCACTGATCTATAGCAGGTGGGAGGCCCTCGGTACCCAACTGTGGTAGCCTGTTCACACCAACGCCTAAAGTTGAGGATCGTCCCAAGGTGGGCTTCACCGAGGAAAAAACCCCGCTCTAGCAGGCTACAAACTAGGCTTATGTCGAGGTGGTTAGCTACACCACACCCGACTGCCAGGGGAGGGAAAATAATCCTCACCAGTCCTAACTTGTGGGGACAACATACGTCGTGTCCACTCTTAGACTCTAAAAGATGACAACCTGACAGATGCTAGCTAAGAGTATTGCACACTAGATCTAACAGAGTACCAACAGTCAACATATAAACAAGCAAGTTACTGTAAACATGATACAACAATTAGGATACACACTTTACATGTCAGGCCTTATCAGACAAGTCAACACAATTGTCAACCAGATAACGAGCATGATGTATACAATACGTGCAACAATAAAGAGATCATACCACAAGAACCTATCCACTAACACATGCTCCAAAAGACAGTAAAGCAAACAAACAAGAATACAATCAATGGCATTTATGCAGGGTCCACACAACCCACGACAAGGAACCCTTACCTGAAACAATTACAGAACAAATAACACGATGCTCCTTGAGCTGTAGATAACCAACATGAACCAACTAAACACAACCTAAATTAAATATAATAAATAGTCAAATAATAAACCAGACTATCTAATTTAAAAAGGACTCGGGAATAGAGGTTACCCAAACCCAAACGGAAGGCTCAGCACCATAAGGTCAAAGCTGCGGTAAGGACATGGCACGGCTATGCGTGTGGTCGGGCTGGCACAGGTGGGCGAGCATGGCTGTGTGGCACGGGCAGGCTGTGGTGATGGTGTGCGGCACGGGCGAGGCTATGCAGCAACTAGAACAGGCAATGCGGGCGAGGCTACGCGGACATGGCTGCGAGGCTGCATGGCTGACGGGCTGTGCGTGCGGGATCATTGTGTGGCTAGGCAGCGCTGCTACATGGGTGTGCGTGGGCTGCGATCAGTGAAGGGGGTTGGGCAGATGCGGAGCTAGGTGTGTGCAGCGAGGTGACTTGTTCGGGTGTGTATTGACAGCACGGCTGCTACAAGCGCGAGCAATTGGGCGATTTGGGATCGTAGGTAAGGCTATGGCTACGAGGGTGATCGGGGTCTATATGCGGCTAGATGAGCTTGGCTCGTGGTTGGTCACGATGGAAAATGGAGAGGAGAAGAAGAAAATGAGGGAATGATCTGGCTTTTGATCGATGCAGGATTAAACTTTCCTTTTCTTTTCTTTTAAATAAAATCCCGTTAAATTCCTTTAATTTTCTTTTCTTTTTTCCTTTCATTTTAAAACTTAAATAAGGTCTTTCTTCCAAGCTTGCAAAACTAGCCCTGAAAGCTTGAAACCACAAAAAAAAAACCTCGAACTCAGTAAAAGTGCAAGAACGACCCTGAACTCGATAAATTAGCAAATGGACCTTGGGGGTAAAATTACCAAAATGCCCCACAAGACCTAAATAGCAATAACGGGCCAACGAAACACTCGAAATGGCTGAAAACCATGCCTAGAGAATTGAAACAAAAACCTGGGCCGATACAATGATAATGAAGCCGAGATCGGGGCTGAGTCGTCGGGCAGTGACTAGGGGTTCGTGGCTTGTTTGGGATGATGCTTCACAACTGACAGAGTACGATTTAGACGAAATTAGAAGAAAATATAATATTCCCTCTTTTGTTTTGACCCCACTTTCGGTTGGAGGAGAGGTTCCCAAAAGTCCCCGGTTGGGTGGGTAACTGTCTATGTCATTATGTTAGAGAGGGGATTCCGTCTTCCGGTTACTTCTATTGTTCAAGAGCTGTTGGCGACCATAGGATTAGCTCCTGGGTAGCTCGGTTCCAATACATGGAACATATTTTTTGGGTGCCTTTGCATATGGCATATTTTAAGGATGGAGGGATCCTTTAGTGTTCCCGACTTCCTTTCTCTTAATGCTGTAAATGGGTCTGGAATGTCGTCGGACAAGCTACTTCTCTTCCCACCTTCGATCCATACTAAAGGTTCCTTTGAGCCATAAGGCCTAGAGAGATACTTGGTTTTATGTGAGGGGGGGGGGGTTCTTGGTTGGTTCCCTGTTCTAACGTTTGCTAAACCGTTCTCATTAACTATATGGAAAATGGTAATTTAGGTTCATAGAATCACATAGCAGTCTTTTTTGGTCTTTTTCTTATATATGCACATGTTTTTACCGGTGATTCTACCTTTCCAGAGGATGTGTACGTTGAACCTCGCCCTGAGATATATGAATTCTTGAGACGGTGCTCAAAATTAGACGACAGAACGAGGAGTAGTTTACAGTACGTCACCAAGGAATCTTTGGCTCTGCATAACCTTCTTTCTAGTGAGTTAGCCTTATTTTTTTTCTTTTTTTCATTTGGGGACTGTCTTAATGCCATCATCATTGTCCTTAAGATGCAGACATGAGTCTCATTCCCAATTCTTCTTTGACTGCTGTCAATTTTGGGAGTCTTGATGTTGCTGATTTTGACGTCTCAGGGCTAGACGGTGTTGTCTTTACCGTAGATACTGACTCAACGCTCTCCGATGGAGCTGAAGATATGATCGATACTCTGATGGCCCAGATCCCTTTTCAAAGTGAGGTGACTTCTGACCGCCCATCTTAGAGGGCCCGTCTAAATCCTCCATCGCCGATTGTGATATCATCTGGTAAAGAACCTTATTGGAATATTCTTTACCCACCTTATCACGATGCTCCCAACTTTGTGGACTTGTGATAGCTCTCAAATAGAGCATATTTTAGGCTATCTTAGTTTGCATTATTCTAGAATTAAAGGGTAAAAGCAAGCGTTAATAGAAGAATCACGATGAAATAACTTAGAAATTAGCATGTATTCATAAAGTAGCATCAGGAGCACAGTTTCGTGTTTTTAGTATAAATCTTGAGTAAACTGTGCCTAATCAATGCTAATAGCAGGACAAATTAAGCTACACCAAGGAAAGGACAATCAGCGCGAACGATGACCAACAGCGCAAAAAGGGGCGAATTCAAAATGAAAACATGTTCAGAAAAGACACGCCAACAACGAAACAATCAAGAGTCAATCAGTAATCAAGGTGACATCAATCAAATAAATTCCAGTGGCAATCAGGAGATCCTGCATTAATGAAGATTTCACAGCTCACTTTGACTTGCCGGCCAAGTAAATCAACTCTATAAATATAAAGGCCGAGAGCCGAGAAAAGAGAGCTGGTCGGTTGGCCATGAAGCCTATTGTGGAGAAAAGTAAATGGTGGTGTCGTAGGAGTCAATGATAAGGGGACTGCACATCTTCAGCCGTGCCAATTTTATTTTACTGTTTTTATTAGGAGTAGCTTGTAGTTTTGAACATTTCATAGTTGCAATAAAATCATCTGGTTTAACTTCTATTTGATGTTTATCTCTATGGTTGGGCTGTAGGAGTTTATGTTTATTATTCGTGAATAGAAATATGCTAGGAGCGTAGGTCATTGAGTTTTACACTGCTGCATGATATTATATATATATATGTGTGTGTGTCGATTAGCTACCCACGCATGTACCTTGTGGTGAGTTCGGAAGAAGAAACCGCATGTTGACCCAGTATGCTACATTTGGTTGTGTGAACATCTGTTCACTGCTTAAAGTGTTAGGAATAACCTTACTAAATGCTTGCGTTGCCCTATTGCTAAGTAGGGAGTTCACAGCGGAAGCTGATCCTACCGTAGATCATTAAGTGCGAAAGCACTTATTTGTTAGGGAAGCAGACTCTCTTTAGCTAATTCGCGCACTTAGCATTTTCTAGGATTGTTAGTTAGCATTACTCATTGCATCATATTTATTTTCAGCAACATATTTACATATCCAAATTCAACCAAACCATAACAACTCATACACTCATGCTTTACTTTTCGCACAACTCTATCTTAATAGTGCAAGCTCTAGACTTTAATCTCTATGGGTTCGATAAATTTATATACTTATATTTGCTGCAATTCCTGACCGCGTATACTTGTGCGTAAGTGATTTCGAGTTACACTTAGCATAAATTGACTTTGAATTAATTACTGTACAATATATTAGCACCGGAATTGCAACCCATCAACTCACTGACTCATTCCTTCGACGAATGGATTGGATTTCGTGAGAGTGTTCCTATTCGCTATCAGGATGCGGTGGCGCATAACTTCGACAAAGGACTTCGACATGCCTATCAGGTAACTAAGTTGCCTTTACTTTCTTTTCTCCATGAGATTTACTGACAGCACTTATTTTTTTGTTGCAGTCTTATATGTATCTCACTCGGGGTTCCATCAGCTCACTGCTAATCTGTCCTATATGCGTGCTGCTTACAGCGTGAGGGCTGACTCTTCTCAGTTGCAGGCGGAGGTGGAACGACTAACTACGGCTTATCAAACCTCGAAAGATACTCTACAGGCTTGCTGGGTCACCTTAGAAGGGGTTCAGGCGTCTCTCTTATCCAGCCAAAGGAAGCTTGACAAAGAAATGGCTACATCTGCATGCTTAACTTAGGAGTTGTCCCTTTCAAAAAAAAAAAAACTCAGGAGTTGTCGGTGGCTCAGGGTAAATTGACTTATACTAATTTTCTGTTTGAGGCTTCTCATTCGACTCTGGTTTTCCTGAAGGCAGAGAACAAGGCGATGCGATGAGGCGTGATGTAGACCATAAAAAAGTACCGGGTGGCATATCTGGAGTTGCCTCCAAATAATTTCTTGCCTGGCATCGAGTTTTACATTGCTCGACTCGAGGCAGATTATTAGGTTCTACTGTTACAAACCGAGATTTTTATTTTAAAAATTTATTTTTTTTCCCACAATTTAGTTTGTTGGAATTGAAATATTAATATGGGATTTAAGGATGGGAAACAAACCTCAGAGTTATGGGAATTGAATCAAGCATTGAGACCAACGCGGTGTTGCACTCTTGGGTGGTTGTACTTTAGGCTGAGGAACCACAGCGG
>JBBMKA010073924.1:0-15340 GCA_037833695.1 Sechiopsis laciniata | reverse complement strand
TATATATATCATTTTGGAAATGATTCAAATCTATCGCTTTATGATTACTGGATTATATGTGATATTCTCAAACTATATATATATTTTTTGCCTTTCGTATTATTCTTGGCCTTTTTTTGGCCAATTTTTTCTTTCATCAGTAGTCCAAATATTATTCTTGAAGAGCATAGCATATACAACTTTAAAGTTAAGGTTTTATTTCATAACCTTCTCCTTTTTATTAAAATAAAAAACAAGAATATATTTGATAATTATATATATATATATATATTGAAAGAAACATATCATTAATCACCTAACCAAATTAATACAATTGTTCTAAAACTCGTAGTCAAACAAGGTCTATTCTCAACAAAGAGGATTGGATCCTTGCAACAAAAGTAGTCTAAGTAACATTGTTCCGCTAACACATCGGCCACTTTGTTAAACATGCTTATTATAGTGAATGTTAGGAATAAAATATCGTGAAAATATTCTCTAGGATTTATTAGTATATTTATTAGATATTTGATAGGATTTGTTAGAAGATCTTTGAGATTTGATATTTCATGTATTATAAATATTTGTGGAAAGTTAATGGAAAATCGAGATGGTTTATATCTTTCTCAAAATTATCTTGGTATCAGAGTCACCTTAAATTAGGGTTTCTAAAAAAAAAAAGAAAGAAAGAAGAGATGGTCAGCAACGTGATCAACGACAATTTGACGATTCGTGAAATCCGCGCGATTTGTGTGATGCAATAACGCATCCTAGTAGCAGTATATTCTGTTTGGTGACGTGATCAACGACAGTTTGACAAATCGTGAAATCCACGCGATTTGTGTGGTGCAATGACGCATCCTAGTAGCGGTATATTCTGTTCGACGGCATGACCAACAACAGTTTGACGATACATGAAATCCGCGAAATTCGTGTGGTGCAATAACGCATCCTAGTAGCGGTATATTCTATTTGACGATGAGATCGACAGTAGAAGGAGCATCTGTGTGTGCGGCTTGCAATAACTTTGTTTTCAAGACTTTATTTTCAAGTTGGTCATGTGAACTTACATGCTCCAAGTTGAGGGGAGTGTTAGGAATAAAATATCGTTAAGATATTCTTGTTAGGAATAAAATATTGTGAAGATATTCTCTAAGATTTATTAGTATATTTATTAGATATTTGATAGGATTTGTTAAGAGATCTTTGAGATTTTATATTTCATGTATTATAAATATTTGTGGAAAGTTAATGGAAAATAAGGGAAAATTTTTAATTATGCCTAAGAAGTAATTAATTGTTTGATATCAACAATTTAGTTGCTTAGTTCAGAAATGTCTGAGTGAGTCATAAACAATTGCTTTGATAACTTCTGAAGCATCGCACTCCACCAGAATAAGGGGTAAATATGGATCTTAGAACTCGAGAATGTGAATAAGATTGTCCCTCAATACAATGGCCTCTAAGAAAGTCATATTTTGTAAGTTTGATCTCCATCCAGCCATCTTAACTTGATCTTTCTAATCTTTAATCACCCACCCTCCCTGACCCAAACCTAGTTTCATCGTCGCATCAACATTCGTCTTCTGCATTTTTTGAGGAGGGGCTTTCCATTTGATGTTCTCATTCACTTTCAACATGAGCTTCTTTATTGTTCATGCACCAAGCAAATTAGAAATTTAGAGAAGTGTTAATTTTTATCTTTAAGTGTTGGACAAACGCATAGGTTTTAGGCTCAATCGACTCAATGAAATTAAACTTAAAGGACAACTCAATTTAAGTTGAAGTTTAAATAAATTGGGTTTTAGACTAAATTGTTATTTGATTCGGTTTGGCCACTTTAGATTTGATGAGACCATTGAAATTGTTATTGATAGAATTTTAGGCAATAAATATTTTGACTCAAGAAATAACGAGAATGACGTCCGAAGCAAATGAGACATGAAGTGTGAAGCCAAAGAACGAACAACCCGGACCCTTAAAAGGGTTTGAAGGATCAGGCTCGACACCTACGCAGACTCCAACTGGCTGGGCATCCCCGATTTCTGCAAAGCTATGGCTGATCCTTTATGGAGCTTTTACTAATCTCTATGGGGCTCATTGCCGAGCTCTATGGCACCGTCATCGATCACTATGAGGAGCGGCCCCAACCCAACAACACATTTGTTGCAACAAAATGTAATTTCCCTTCTTTACTGTGTAACTTAAACGTTACATAATGAAGAGATATATTTATACGATGACAATATTTACGTTATGGTAACACTATTTATACGTTGGCCTCAAGAAGAAAGAGAGTAAGCCATTCTCGGAATACAACTCAACTTCTTTCTACTTTCTCCAAAATACATACTTAAGCGTGAGAGTGTTGATGCTCACCACCAACCCTCCTTGTTTTCTTTCTTGTCTTTCCAAGTCCTTTAAAATAAAAATTCATTGCCGATACCAACCCATTAGAAATCGGTATAAATAAGTATAATTGAATGATCAACAGAAAAATATGTTGCATATTTGTGTCCGTCACAATTTAGAAATCAATGTTAATTTATAATTAGTTTTGAGATAAATAAATCATTCCGTCATTAATTTAAAACAAAATGGAGTCGTAATATTTTATTGGTTGCAAACCTTTTCCAACCATAATTTTATTGGTCCTCAAAGGGTGGCACAACAGTTGGTCAAAAGCTTGAGTTTTGAGAGTATGCTCCCTTATTCGAGAGTCACCATTGACATTAACTTTAGATACTTTCAATCGTGTCTTTATTTTTTCGATGTATCTCAATATTGCATTTTAGGGATGGACGAATATTGCCTTGAATTTAGAAGGGCAAAACCATATTTTTATTATGGGTAAAACTATTAGTTTGATCTTTATAAATCGATATTAATAAAAAAAAAAAGATTCCTATGTTTATTTTCTCTAGTTCAAAGAAAGGGTGTAGGGTGGGTTTAGTTTGATCCTTAACACATGTTAATTAATAAATAATTGTTAGTCCAAGGTTAGAGGTCTATATCCTTACCGTCCTATCTTATTTTACGTCAAACTAAAAATTAATTGAAAAAGTTACCTTTTCTTAATTCAAGGTTTTATAAAATTTAAAACCTAATTAGGGGACTATTTTTCAACCATTATTGTCTTGGATCAATTTTAGTCTTTAGGAAAAACTTATAACCGAATGTCAGCCAGGAAGATTACTAAAATAATTTTAATTTCAATATATAAATGAAATAGTTATTTTAGGAGTAATTTATCATAATGTTGACTAAAATAATTATGGTTGTATTGTTTTTAAAAATAATTGAAAATGAATTAAAATAATAATTAAAAATAGTTGAAGGACAACCAATATGAAATTTGAAATATTGAACGTAAGCACATATTAATTATTATGGTTATGTAAATGAAATATTTTTTGTACTAGACGAAGAAAAGAAGTCATTATACTAGGGATCTCATAATTTTTCTAAGAAAAGATAAAGAGTGAGTTTAGCAAAGGGTTAAATAATGTTTTAGTCGCTAACAAGAGCAATAAATCAACTTATTATAAGTGTATATCTATGATCAATAAACTATAGATTTGAATTTAATTCTTCTACCTAATTGAATTACTATTCAAGTAAAAAAGAATTAAAAAAATGTTATTTTTTTTGAAAAAGAAGAAAAAGGAATGACTATTAGTAGAAGTGCATGTCAGGTAACTTATAAATTATTCTCTGAAAAACGTAATTAATAAATTATTCCCTCAATTTAATGAATAGAACGGCTAACATTAGCCTAAATGTCAAAGTTTTTTAGAGAGGTTAATAGGCGTAGATTGGTGCTTTTGAGTTAGTGTTTGGATATCATTCATAATTTCGAGTAAATTAAATACATAAATAAATAAGAGTTTTTTTAGGTATAGACCATCTGTGAAAAATAATTATAAAACCTTTAATGTAATAAATGTTAATGGATACCATTTTAATCATAGAAAACAAAGGAGGAAAATTTTAAAACCTTTGAAACTTCTTTATCGAAAGTTTTTTCCTATTATTTTCTTTTCTCCAGCCTCAATTTCTTTCTAATTTTCATTCTTTTTCCTCCAAATATTTGGCAGCCGTTTTTTATCTCAAAATTTCTTCACAAAATCATATTTTCATACCGTATGGAAATGGTTTTTCGTCTAAGCATTCTAGAATTGTTCTACTAACACGATACATTTTTTTTTCTCGGTTCTCATTCTTTTTTTTTACGAATATTAATGTGTGTTTGTTGTACTTGGAGTCGAATGTATTTTAGTTCATGAGTTTTCTGTATTTCAGGTTCTTTTGCCATGACTATACTGTATTTTTTGGTTTATTTTGTCATTTGTATCATTTGTTCTTTTCTAACTGTTGAAATTGTTTGCGTCCAAGAATTTTTTCTGGGGTTGGGATAATGATGGTTTGTTTTGAGTTTTTTTATCTACGAAATATAGTTTTATGGAGTTTTTGTTAGGTTTCGTTACTTTTTATATGGTTGTTTGATGAGTTTATTTAGAGTTTTCAAATGGTGTTTGAAAATGTTATTCGATTTGCATATATGGTATTGTTGGATTATATTGTAGAATTTTGTGGGATTTTCTTGTATGATATGTGTATGTACCATATTAAGGATTTATGATTATTTTTATTCTAATTTGTTGGTAAAACTAGTATAGTGTATTGTTTCAAAAAAGAAATAAGCTTGCATTATTTTGTGACATGTGTTGTATTATTTATGATTGGTATTGTTAGGACAATATTATTGATATGTAATAGTTATGTAATAAAATAATTATATATTAATAAAATTGTAATATATCCTCACAATTTAATTTTTTTTTAATGTGTAGATAACAAGTTCATCAAGTTTCTCTAGTTGGAATGGTAACTCTTCTACTAATCTGCCCACCGGTATATAGATACGCCTTCAACTATCGTATGTACAGAGAAGATTGAAAAGATGACAAATAATATATCTCAATGAATAAAAAGAAACGAAGGAAATGGAAGAGGTGACAAGTGAATAAACTGCCAATACAATAGTTACTACAAAGGTTTTAGAGTTTACAAATGCTAGACAAAAGAGTATAGAGTGGTTGTACAATAAATTGATGTAAAATAATTACAATAATACACTACCATTTGGTAGTTTTGATATTGTATTGTTTTTTAATACAGTAGGTATGGTTAACATTGTATTCATATGCAATAATCGTTGTTACAAAGTGTATTATTTATAATACTTGTGCTGGTAAAACATGTACAATACATTTATTACAATTCTTGTACTAATGAGTTTTGATGTGATAATTATTGTTTCATACTAACTTCATAATATTATTATTAAGTATAAATATTTTTAAATTTAATATATTGAACAATAATACAGTCTTATAAATACTATGTAAAAACAACCATATATTGAATACTAATAGTAATAACACGGTACATGTTATAATACTGTAAAAACAACCGTATATTGAGTATTATAATACGGTATTATAATAAACCGTATTATTTTCATCTTTTACATACCTGCAAATTAGGGTTGCGCCACCATCAATCACAATGATGTTATAATACATATATGTGTAAAAAAGTGTACTAATATTAAATGAATAATGAAATGGATGGCTAGCGTTACTTGACCATACTGTGTGTACTATCCATTTATTACTACACAAAATCAAACATCTATATTGAGTTTGCTAGCAAAGAATATGAGAAGTTTGACTATATTATTAAGTTTGAAATGGAATTCGAATTTAGAGGTACGAGAATTTCCTAATTAATGAGAAATTAATTGGTTAAATGGAATGTTATTTTTGGATTTATTAAATATGGGAAGTTTGACCATGTTATTAAGTATTTAAAATGGTATTAAATAAAAATATTAAATCCGGATTTTAAAAATGAAAATTAGAATTGCAAAAGAAAAGTTAGTTGCCTAGTTTTGTAATTATTTCTTGAAAATGGTTTATTGAATACAATTTCCCAATAAATAATTAGTCATTCATGTGTAAATGATATAGTATTTTTCTATTTTGTCGACGGTCTAGTTAAAATAGTTTATATGGTAAACAACATTTTTTTTCGATATTCGTAACTGTCCAAGGCCACAATGGATTAAATTCATCACCTTATGCACCCCAAGACCCTCTTTGACCAATTGAGCCACTTCCTGATAGTTAAAACAATAACTAGTCAATTACTGAAAAACTACATTAAATTATTAATTTTCAATCTATTTTATCAATTTAGCTAATTATCATACAACATTACCATTTATAGATAAATAATTAAATTAATTGTTATAAAGAAAATTTGAGATATATATTTATATATGTTCTACATATTGGACATAATCCAAAATAAGAAATAATATATATGTAACGACCCGACTTTCTAATAATCACATGCAATTTGCAACGAAATCGATTTAATAATCACATGCAATTTGCAACGAAAAACTTATAAAATCATGAAACACAACTGATAGTTCGAAAAGCATATAAAAACATGATTCGGGATCCCGATAGTTCAAAATGAAATACAATTCAATAAAGTTTAAAACATAAAGTTCGACACGAAGTAAAAACAATGTGGAAAGAAAATAATGACACCGTGACCATGATCGATGTAGCTCTCAGCCTAGCCATCCATGTATGGATCAGTACCTGAAAATGTAAATGATGAGTATATCGAAATATACTCAATAGGGAGCCCCACCATGGGGTTAAGCATGCAAACAGAAACAAGTTAGAAGATACGATAACTGAAGCTAAGTGCCTCGCACATGCATGCCTGGCCCCTAGGCCGGTCATGAGCAAATAATGTTAAACGACGGTATGCATGCCGTGAGCAAGATATGGCTAAATGCCGAGCAATCATCTGACCACTGTCAGGGTAGGACCACGAGTGAGGAGAACACATAAGTTTCCTAAACCTTGGGTCGGGACACGGCTCATACCGTGTCCGTAGAGACATACACAAATGTCTCGGGGTAGCCTGACCTTTGTCAGGAACCCGCCGGACTGCATCAGCGGAGACATACACGAATGCCTCGGGGTGGCCTGACCTATCAGGGACCCGCCACGCTATGCTCGCGGAGACATACACAAATGTCTCAAGGTAGCCTGACCCATGTCAGAGACCCACCAAACTGCATCCGTGGAGACATTCAAGAAAGTCTCGGGGTAGCCTGACCTCTGTCAGGGACCTGCCACGCTTTTGATGCACCACTCTAATAGCGTATCAAAATGGGCAACATAAATACCGATGAAGTCACACGACCTTGTCAGGGAGGACCACGAGTGAGGGAACCGCATAGGATTCCTAAACCTCAGGTCAAGACAACGACACACAAGTCGAGTCAGGAAGGGCATACTCTAATACTGATAAAATTACCTGACCCTGTTAGGGAGAGCCACGAGTGAGGGAAACTGCAGGGTCCCTAAACCTCAGGCTAGAGGTGCCATCGGCTAACCTCAGCATGTGGAGATCGATCTGCCTATAAACAACATCCCGTAATGCATGCAAGCTTACCGACAAGCATCTCTCCGCACCATCATCTGTCCTAGTGGCCTCTTCCACCTATGGGTAAGCCAGCCCCTTCTTGGGTGGGTACCACAATGGATGGGTCAAACAGTAGGTGAAGGGGTCATGCGAGTCTGGACTGGCTCCCCACTCATACTACTACAATGAGTAAACTAGTGGAACCATGCACAGAGCATATGGGGTTCCACGAGTGTAACTGAGAGATAAAACTAGTACTAGAGTCATACAAGATCAAGCCTAGCCTAGGCGAGTGTAACCGGCCCACCCGAGGGTTGGTGCGACCCGCAACGTGTGCTCAACAACCAAAGAACTCATTGTTCCGCACAAAATGTAACACGTGGATGGGACCTGACTTCTTGGTCGGATGTAAAAGTCAACCCGTAAGTTAGTGTAGCCCAACCATGTGTCTCGAAGCATAGAGGATCTATATCCTCGCTCGTGTCCTAAAAGGCACTAATGAGTCACGTCAATAATATGAAACTGATCACGCAACAAGAGTCTTATAATGGGTGAGCTAACTGTTCCTCTAGGTGGTCAACACGATAACTAGGCCTAGCTATCCTAACGTCGTACATAACCAAAAAAATACAAACAAATCCTTAGGCGACAAAATAGAGAAACCGAGCATATAATCATAGCAGCATGTATATAGACAAACATAGATGTAACCAACAACATTGAAACATGCATAACCCAAGGCAATCTAGTCAATCACAAGGTTAAACAGATCACATATACGAGCAAAAGGTACAAATCAGGGAATGATGATACGATCGCAAGAGCACAAAAAATAGAGACTTAACAGTTTACGAGCTACACACGATTCCATGCTACCACGAGTGATAATCAGTTCAAACAGTGAATCACAACACCAACACTTGCATGTAACAAGTCATCCAACATTCAATTCTCGTAAATCCTAACATGCCACTATTCACATGCTTTAAGCCACAAACCTGGATCATAATGAAACTCCTTACCTTTTCGACGACTTGACCGAAACACCACAAAGACCCACGAGCTAAAGGATGAGTCGAAACGATGAAACTCGAGAGCACCTTACCATAGAAACAAGAGTAAAAGCCAATGAAACGAGCAATCGAAGCCAAACTAGCCAAAATGGAGCTTACCAAGCGAATAGGATCGAAAAACTAAGCTGGCGACGCGTTGCCAAAAAATGGCGGCTCCCCGTCGCCACGAAACCCAACAAACTTTACCTTCTTTTCTTTGGCTCACTCTCTCAGTCACGGAACTGATCTCATATTTTAAAACGAACTCCTCTATCTCCCAAAAACTACAACATAAGAGATAGATCTAAGATGGTTTGAGCTCTCTTCACTGGAAAAAGCCATTAAAAGTCGTGCTGAAGCTCAAAATAGGGCTTAAAGAGGAAGAAAAGACTTACCTAAGACGAAGATGAATAAGCAAGAGCCTAAGATGAGAACGACGTGATCGCAGGACGAAGACGAGCTCGCTCACCGGCGAGCTTGGGACAAGGCAGTCACGAACAAAAACCAGCGCTCACGTGATGGTCGGAGCTGTTATAGCGGCATTGGACAGAAAATCATGATGCCAGAGAAGGAACGACGCCGGCGACCACGCGACGGCCGAAACTCGCGGGTTACTGGATGGAAACAAGGGAGAACAAGCAGAAAAGGAAGCAGAATTGCTGAACGGCGTGGATCTCGCCATGTGGTGCGAGATCTACAAGGATTAGATGGACGGTTGCGATCGAAAGGGAAGGGCTGAGATGGACGGCTACCAACGTGCAACTGAGAATGGGAAGGGGGGCAGATATCGACGCTTGAAGAGAAATAGAGGGTGTTTTGGTGTTGTGCGGCTGAAATAATAAGGAGACAAAAAAAAAAAAAAAAAAAACCCTTTATATAAAACTTCTTTTCCCATTTTAACCTATAAAAATCCTAAGCTTTTAAAGTGAATATAATGCCCACTAAAAATAGACATTTAGATTATTTGAAAACAAAGGTTTAATTAAACAAGGAAAGCAACTTAATTCTTTTAAACATTGAATATGATAAAGTGTAATAACAAAATACTATTTGTATTTAAATCTATAAATTTCAAGATTATAAAGATTTTTAATAAAACTCTCATATATATATATAGATATAAAATTTAGCTAGGGTGTTACAATATTCCCCTCTTAAAGAGACTTTCGTCCCGAAAGCCACTTTAAGACAAAACACCCTGTAAAGGAGAAAGCATCTCCCATCCTCGCTTTTAAGTGGTCCAACTGGTGCCACCACACAACTTTTACTAAACAAACCTTAGTTATTCAAACCTTTCCAACCCAAACAAAAAAATTGAAAATAGTTGTAAATTCATCTAGTTATTTGGATCCATAAGATTATTAACCACCGGTTATAGGTTAAAACTTTTGTTCTCATTGTTGAAATCATCCAGGTAAAAACATTTCGACCAGAGCACTTACAAATTCCAGTTGTTTAAAACATTCCAACTAAAAGAACTTTGAACTATTTCAAAACTCATTTAGTAAACTGAATCGTCAAGGTTAATAATATTCCATTCGTTTAAAACATCAATTCTAACATCAAAACATTAGGGTCAAAATGTTCAATTTGAATTGTTAAAACATCATAGTTACAACTCCCGTTTCAAAACAGTGTTTCTTATTAATGTCTTATCCGATTAGGTTCGAAACAATTACTTGTTAAAAAATTGGGGTAAACAGGATTTGAGTGCAAAAGAGAACTTTAGGGAACTCAGGTCTTGATGCTTTGACACTCACGAAGAACTTGAAACAACAGAACCAACTCTCACTTAGCTGCTAAACTGAAAACGACAAAAGCATGATCCCGTTAGATCGACCACACTAAAGCCGAGAGAGACATAAATAGTGCTATTAATTAGCGCTATTGGGCATCACTTTCAAACTCCACTTCGATCAAACAACACGAGCAACTTGATGGGGTAAGACTCCACGCCTTGCGGCAACACAACAAACTATCTTGGCTCGTACAACAACGAGGGCGGTCCCTTGACCTGCGGTCTTTAAACTCGAGGCTCGGTAAAGAAGAAGGACTGAGATTGACCTTCTTCCAAAGGCAGTCAGCGACTGCGTGGCTATCAATAAACCACTCCATGCCATACATGGCATGGAACTAGAACAGGGTAAGGCTAACCGAGTGAAACACTGGTAGCTGATCTGATACACATATCCGATCAACTCCAACTCCCAAAACAACAAGCAACAAACAACTATAATGGAACCAAGAGTGTAATGCAATCACAGTAACTAATAGAACAATACAATAATAATGAACAGGCAGAGCGGTATAACCACGGTAAAACTATAGTAATACGGTCATGATAAACAAACAACACAATGTGGCAATGACGAACGAACAAAGCACTCAATCGTGATAAAACAAACAAGCAATACTATTGTGATGAGAACGACTACAATGATACGAACATGGTGAACAGGCACCGCAATGCGATCATGGCAAACAAACAGGCAACACAATCATGACAAGCATATAGAGAGAATACCAACAAGATGGGACGAATACAACAATACAAACATGATACAACTCAAAGAGTCATGAGACCACAACGAAAAGATAGAGCCATACAATCATGGTGAGAACAAATACCACAATACGATCATGATGAACAAATAAGACAGAGTAATACTTCATGAAGAATGAGCAGGGTCATACGATCATGATGAAACAAAAGGCGTAATACAATTATCATGCAAAAAATAGAGCAATACGATTCCAAAGAAACAGACAAAACATTATAATCATTTACCAAACATAAGGACAGGAGACAATTCAAACAAGAGACACATCAAGCAACATGGATAATGGATCAACGAAAAACATATGAATGCAGACAACAAAAGGACAAATCACAAACACATTCAATAATATGGATCGGAGATCAAAGGCACGCATAACAAGGCAAGGAACGCAAGGTCGAACAATATTTAAATATGGAGAATTCGAATCGATAACGAGTTACTAAATGATAAATCATACCATTCTTATGGCAAATTGTGTTATATGACAATTATAAAAATGACCATAATACACCTCATATCATGCATATGAAATGGTTTTTGTATTAATTTCCTTATTAATTTTCAAACATATTTTATGGTTTTGGTAACCCAAAACAAGACACAAACTTTGACATGAAATCATAATCCACAAATACAAACCCAACAAGAGCAGAAAAAAGAAAGAAAGAAAAGGGTGAACAAAGTAGTTGGTTCCACAAATATAGAGAGCTTTTTTTATTTTTGCTAAAATGCAATTATTTGATAGTCACCTAAAGAAAACTGTGGCTATGATTGAAAAGAGATATGTAATCCATATACTCTCATTATCAGCCACATTATTTCAACCTTAAACAATTTCTTCAGGCCATTTATTGATAGTACTGTGTGATTAGCTAGGTATAAAAGTACAAACCCCATTTCCTTTATTATCCCAATAAAGACAATTAGGACAACCCGGAGGACATTTGTTGTAATATATATTACAAGCCTGCTTCTTGCAATTAGATTCTTTGATCACTACGCCGCGACCTGCCACTGCGAGCTTTCGGTTCAAATCCCATTTTGTGCCCGACAAGATTTCATTGTTCTCGCCGTGGGTAGGGGCGACCAGCATCGCCACAATCAATATCGCAATGATGCTCATCTTTCTTCTCTCCATTTCAACTACTTATGCTGTGTTTGATATTATCTCACAAATTGTATTTTCCATTCTCTTCCCAAGTCTTCTTTTTATAGCCAAAGATTTGATTGCTTTTTGTGATGAAGTACTTTTCATATACTTGAATCATTTATGACAAAAGCATTAAATTAAAGTTCTTTTGACTATATGAAACCCTTACTTTTATTAAGAGGTATGAGAATAATTATTATGGGGTGACGTAGTGTTCAATCTATGGTGACCATCTACTTAGAAATTAATTTCCTATGAATTTTCTTGATCATAGATATACACTTCTATCAAGTCGATCTATTGCACTTGTTAGCGACTAAAACATTATTTAACAATTTGCTAAACCCACTCTTTATCTTTTCTTAGAAAAATTATGAAATCTCTAGTATAATGACTTCCTTTCTTCGTGAAGTGCGAAAAATATTTCATTTACTTGACCATAATAGTTAATAGGTGCTTTAAGTTCAATATTTCAAATTTCATATCGGTTGTACTTCAATTTTTATTAATTATTACTTTAATTCATTTTCAATTATTTTTAATAACATTTAAAATACTATAAACACATGAAATTAACATATATAATTGGAATATTCATAATCATCCTAGTCAACGTATCCCAAAGTTACTCATAAAATAACTCTTCATTTATATGCTGAATTTTAAAATTAGTTTAATAATCATCCTGGTCAACATTTCAATATAAATTTTTCTTAAAAGACTAAAATTGATCCAAGATATAGACCTTTTAACCTCGAACTAACATTTCAATATAAATTTTTCTTAAAAGACTAAAGTTGATAAAAGTAGAGCTAAATAGTCCCTAAAACCTATGAATTAAAAAAAAGGTAACGTTTTCAATTAATTTTTAGTTTGACGAAAAATAAGATAGGACGGAAAGGATATAGACCTCTTAACCTCGAACTAACAATTATTTATTAATTAGCATGTGTTAAGGATCAAACTAAACCAGCATACACCCTCTATTTATTTATTTTTTTTAGACACATACATCCCTTATTTGAACTAGAGAAAGTAAACAAAGGATTCGCATTTAGATTAATATCAATTTATAATGATCAAACTAATAGCTTTACACCCAATAAAAATATAATTTCGCTCCTCTAAATTCAGTGCATCACTCGCACATCTAAAAAATGCAATATCAGAGGAATGAAGACATAATTAGAGATCTCGAATAAGGAAGTATACTCTCAAAACCAAAGCTCTTTGACCAATTGCGCCATCTTTAAGAACCAATAAAAATTTGGTTGGAATAGGTTTGCAACCAATAAAATATTTACGCTCCATTTTGTTTTAAGTTAATGAAAAAATAGTTTATTTATTTTGGAACCAATTATAAATTAACATTGATCTCTAAATCATGAAGAACACAAATATACCACATATTTTTCTTTTCATCATTCGATTATATCTGATACCGATTTTTGAAAGGTTGATATCAGCGGTTAATTTGTATTTTAGAGGACTTTGAGTGACAAGGAAGAAAACAAGTGAGAGAGATTGGCGCTGAGCATCATGACTTTCACATTCAAGTCTTTATTTTGGAGAAAGTAGAGTATAATTCTTAGAGTTGAGGATTATGATTGTCAGAAAAGACAATGTTGTAGTAGAAGATGTGAATGCTTCAAATATCTCGCCAAGGTAGAATTTTTTGGGTTTTTGGCAAAATATTAGAAGAGAATTGTCCCACATCAAAAAGGTGCAAAGAATGGGTGTGCTCCAAGAACTATAAAAATAGCATGTGCCTTTAGTTTCAAAGCATCCCAGCCAGAAGCACTTTAAGTTTGTTGTAGTGACTTTAGTTAAATTCCTTTTATATTCTCTTGTGAGAGAGTAAGTAAAGGTTGCGAGCATTATAAACTTTGAAGAAAGTGTTTATGTAATTGGGGTCAGGAGAGAGAATTTTGTGTGATTTTAACAATTTTTCACAATGTAGAAGTCCTTTCTGTCTTTGGTTTTTTTCTCCGGTTTTAGAGTTTTTTTTCACGTAAATTCTTAGTCTTTATATTTTGTTGTTTCCTTTAATTTCCCGTTATATTTCTGTTTATTCGTGCCATAATAGGGAAGGTTTTTCCTAACACATGTGTGTATCAATTTGGCATCTATAGAAGAGGAGTCTTGTAACGACCCAGTTTTCCATTCCGGTTTTCCAGGTATGTTCAGTTGGTTTTCCAGGTGTTCGGTTGGGCTGTTAGGGCAGTTTGGGCCTTCAAGGGCATTTTGGTAATTTTACCTTCAGGGGTAGTTTTGTAATTATCCAGGGTTACAAGGATGTTTTGTTAATTGTTGAGTTTGGGTTCTTACTTCGGTTTCAAGTTTCCAAGGCCAGTGTTGTTATTTGAGAAGTTTGGAGCCTTTGTTCGTTTAAATGAGAAAAAGAAAAAATTGTTTGTTAAAAGGTGTCTTCGCCAGGACTCGAAGACAGAACCGCCTGAGGACACGTGTCACAATCTCGTGGAGCTCTTCTCTTTTTGCCGACACTATAAATACCTAGCCGCATCTCCAAATTCACGTTTTCTTCTTCCTCATTCTTTCTTCTCTCAAGTGTCGAGAACACCTCTCCCTTTCTCCTTCGCCGAAACCCTTCGCTGAGACCAACTCCCATTCTCTTCTCCACCCTTCACCGAGATCAAGAAATCTAGCTGCCTTCGCCCTTCGCCAATCCTTTCCGCAGCCTGTGGGTCAGTTCGCCCTTGCCGCGCAGTCGTCGAGTGCTGCCGCTTCGCCAAGTATGCACGCGGTTCGCTCAGTCCCGTGCACCCTTCTCCGAGACGTTCTGATCCGCAGCCTCTTCGCGAGCAGCCCATTCGCCTCAGGTACGTTTCGCCAAGACCTTTCTCGATTCTTCGTGGGTATTTTTGTGGCCTGATGTAAGATCCGTTGACCTTGTGCTATTCACAGTCTCGCGGTCGCCGTTCTTCTTCGCCGTTCGAGTCCGCAGCCGTTCGCTTGTCCGAGCCAATTCACCTTGTAGCGTTTACCTTAGTCTTCGCTCCAGCGAACCCTTCGCCCTAGCGAGGCGCTTGCCCGTAGCTTCGCCCTCGCTGAGCCTCGCC